>WBMZ01017974.1:0-24838 GCA_013400975.1 Atrichornis clamosus | reverse complement strand
GGGCGCCGCTCCCCGCGCTCCGCCGGCCGCCCCCGCGGCTGCGGGGCAGCGCCCAGGTGACCATGCGGGGCAGCCGGGCGCGCCCGCCGCACGCTTCGGGGAGCAGGTAGCACCCGCCAGGTGCGCGGCGGAACATGGACTGTCTCCTGCTGGCCGTCTGGACTTTACCTGTTGCGATTCTCGGCGGCAGCTCCATGCAATTCCAGACTCTCCCGTGGCTTGGAAGCACTGTAAAGGCAGGTCGAGAGCACTTTCTTTTGCAGTCGCCTAGTGTACTTTCATACCAGGTTACTGCAGTTTCTGGTGCCTTGTCTTTCTGCCTTGCCTTGTCAAGGAAATCTCGCCCAATACTCCTTTTCTCTCTCTCTCTCTTTTATTTTTTTTTCTCTTGCAGACCCTTCAGCTGTGCTGCCTCTGTTGCATGTCTCATGCAGCAACTTTAACCAGTGACAGCATCAGTGAATTGACTCATGGTTTGTATAGCTCTTTCTGTGTCTGTGTATGTGAACATTTGCATGGATGCTTTTTTTTTTTTTTTCTGGAGTGAATACATAGAGGGAAGAAGTCACGGTGTTTGGGGAGCATAAAGTGCAAGCAGGCTGGCTACTGTGGGATGGTGAACCATGGGCAGGGATTAACTTGTTAAGCCCTGTGTGCTAAAGCTGAAAGGAACAATATGTAACAGCAAAGCAAATGAATGAGATGGTAAATACATCCACGCTTACATGTGCGATTAGAAAGATGGATGTATGTGTAGCCACAACAGCAAAACCTCATGTGTCTAGTGTGGAAGCAGTGAGACAAAAGTAATGAAAAGATTTGTGTAGGAGAGCAGGAGGAGCTGTGCAATGCAGTCTGAGGGGGGGAGAAAACCTGGAGAGAAAGGACTCGTGTGAGTGGGAGCTCAGGAGCTGTTTGTTCCCAGGTTTCAGGGACTAACACGTAGATGCTGATGAGTTTGGGATGTTTGAAGTGCAGTATATATGCTTTTTATTGTGTGTGAGTGGAAGCACAGTACAAGAGAACCACACCAGGGTGCAGAAAGGAAAACCCTCATGCACCCAATCCTCTGCTCACTGGGGGATTCCCTCTCTCCAGCAGCTGCTTGCGTTTTTTGGCCACCAGCCTGTTTAGCGTCCTCAGCTTCTCCCGCTGATTAACACCACTCGAGGAAAGTGAAAGCTCTTGATGTATTGTTTCCACTGTCTAAGGAAAACCAACCTATCAGTGGTTACGTTTTCAGCCTAATGTGTGTTCAATAAAGTCTATTCAGGGAAAGAGATTAATACAGTTTTTACAACGTCTGTTACAACATAAGAAGGCAGGAACTTTCTTCTTTTTTTTTTAATGGTGTCTTTCCAGTTTAGGAAGAGAAATGAATTGTTCTGTCAAGTGCAGGGACATCTCTAAGTATCCACAGAGAAACGCAGCTCAAAACTTAAATGGAGTTGAAAAGCAGTTTATTCAGCATAGTTACTCAGGTAACCAGGAATAGGTGCAAAGATCCTAGTTCAGGAGACAGCTGAAATTCAGACAGGTAATCCCTGCATGGCTAGGTCAACAGCAGTGGTAAGGTAATTCCAGTGAAGCACCTGCTTACACAGCCAGCTGAATTGTGGCCTCTTTCCCCCCACCTTTTTAGGTGGTTATGAGTAGATCTCAGTGTTCTCCTTGAAAATAGTTTTGTAATTTTTTGCATATTTTATCCAAAACAATAAACTTCTTTGACATGCAATTAGTGATGGCTGACTAAAGGTTATTAGGTAGGATGTAATCTCTTTCTGCTGAAGGTCAGTTACAATTTGAAACCCAGTCTAATCAAGTCACTACAAAGAGATGAGGTCTCACTCAGTTAAGGCATTAATAAATTAATCTTTTAATCCGTTTGAACAAGTGGTACAGTTCTGCAAAGTCTCAGTCACGGTTACCCTACAGTGATACAATATTTGCTGCATTATTAGGGAAGGGAAAAGCCTCTCAAACCAGAGCGGCCTTCACATTTGACAACAATTAATACAGGGGGAGGGGGAGAATCTACAGATCTGCTGGTGATGACAAATGTCTTCAGAGGAGCAGTTGTGGGAATGTTCACAGCTATGCTAGTTAGTCTGTGCCTCTCAGTGGGGCACAAAGGAAACAAACACAGGCTGAGAGCCTGTGTGACTTAGAGGGGTGAATTTATGCAGGCGAGACAACACACACAGAGCCTGCAGGCCAGCCCCTCAGCAAGGGAATGCTCCATGCCGTAGTGAATGATGCCTGATACCGTGTCCGAGTGCCTTGTTTGTGGGATGCAAGAGCTGATGGCCAACTCTTTATCGTTACAGATTATGTGTTTGTGACACCTGTCAGAGTGGATGCCAGCGGATCATACATTTCACATGATGTTTTGCACAGTACTAGGAGAAAGAGATCAACTCAGAGTTCAAAGAGTTCCTTGCACTACAAATTTTCAGCATTTGGACAGGAACTTCACTTAGAACTTAAACCTTCGACCATTTTAAGCAACAGTTTTATTGTCCAGGTACTCGGGAAAGATGGAGTGTCAAATTCTCAGGAACATGAAATTGAGCAGTGTTTCTACCAGGGATTTATAAGGAATGATAGCACCTCTTCGGTAGCAATATCTACATGTGTAGGCTTGGTAAGTGTCTATTTAAAACAAACCAGCATTGAAAATACTTTTCATACGTGGAATAGTAGCTGAAGGTATGTAATTCATATAATATTCAGAATACCATGCACCATTTGCTGATTTTTCTAGTATCACTAGTTGCTATTGTATTTAACAGAAGAGATTTAGTTATAGCCAATGAACTGCATCAAAACCTTTGTATTTTTTGATGACAGTCTTTAAGGAAAAAAAACAGAACACTGGCTGGCAGTCCTAGCAATTATCCCATAGCAATTTGTTACAGTCTGTGATCGTTTATACATTTCTTCTCACTCTTAAGTAAAAGTTTTTCCTGCCTTTGTGAACTGCTATGAATAAAGGAAAAAAAAAATCAATCCAGAAGCTTGTGAAAAAATAACATTATATCTAGGTTCATCAACTGCTTTAAGGAAGGGTGAATTTCCTAGCTTGGCAGAAGTTATGAACCAATTTCCCTTTGCTTTCTTTGATAATTCAAGCCTTATTTGGGTTTACAAGTCTTGATGCGTTGATCTCTTATGAACGTGTTAAATATTATTGTTGCGTATTTTCCATTTATGGCTGTCACCCAAGTTCATGAAAAATCATTATTCACAAGCGACTTTTTCAAAATATGTTTGACAGTGCTCATTGCCTGCAGAGAAGGCTTTACTGATGTAATTGAGAAAAGTCATTGACAGAATTAATAGTTAGGGATGTTTTTTAGGCTTGAGCCCTTGCCCTTGCAAAGCAGTCTGCTATGGCTGCAGAGTACGGCAGTGGCATTTAGTGTGAAGTGTATGAAGTCATCTGTGTGCTTTGTGGTTGACTAAAGGTCCAGAGGATATGTTGGGTCACCCTCTAGAAATCTGTTTTGCAAAGGTACTTGTCTCTAAGAGCTATTAAACTGTGTGACGGGACCAAAGAAGGAGCACTTGAGACAGCCAGTGTTTCCTTTGAAACTGGAATCAGTGACTTGAGAAGCCTGTTCATTAGGAAGGGCTGTTGATAACTCGTTGAAGTAGTCTGGGTTATATTTTGAATGCTGTACTCTTCTTTTCTTTTTTTTTTTTTTTTCTTAGCAAGTTAGAGGAATCTTACATTCATTTGAACAGTTGCAAATGTGAGTTTGGAGCAGGTGCCAAGAACTGGATTGACGCTTTCTTTTGCTTTTAAAGTTGTGTTTGTAGTGCTGAACTGTTAATATCAAATGTGCTTAGTTGCTTCCATGGAAACCTCATGTTCCCAATTGCTACCTTTTACCAGATTTACTAGGAAAAATTCCCTGTTTTCACTCATTGCAGTGTTTTGTCTTTTTGCTAAGAGGTGTTCTACCTACACACAGCAGGTACGGTCGGGGAGATCTCCCCTGTTTGGTCACGTTTTGGTTTTAAAATTGCTTTCTGAAGTAAGTGAAGTTGGGCTTGTCAGGTCTTGTCTGGAGAAGGAAGGTTCAAGCCTGCCTCAGGTCACAGAGGAACAGAATGTAGTGATCTTAACTGAGAATGAAATGGATCTTTTACCACTGTCTCGACACAGAGGTTGTTATGACTGGTAAGCTTCACTTAGAAAAGATCCAGAAACTGATCAAAAGAGAAAAAATATTGTGGTATGAATGAATTTATTAAGGAAGTACCTAGATTATCAACAAATAGAATCTTTCTCTTTAATTAATTCCAAGGTTCAATAGATTTTACCTTTAAGTTGTTATTTTAAACTGGTAAATGAAGTAAACCTTTCCTTACAATGGTCTCCTGTGGGGTAGGTATCCTAAAGTATAATTGTTCCTTTCTCTCCCTATCCATCTATTAATTTCAGTGCACCTAATGAATCCCAGGCACATTATCAACAGGATTCTGAGTCTTTCAGTTTACAAGACTGCCCTCTTAGAAATGTCGTCAGCTGTCTGTAATGACACCCACGTCACTTTTCACTGGGATCCAAATTCAGTAATCATATGTTAAGTCTGGACGCTGTGCTCTGATCAAGAGAACCTTGTGAATAGCTTCTATATCCTTTTTCACCAACTACTTTTGTCACTTGGTTGCCCTTCTTTCCTATTTGCTTTGTTCACTGCAATTAAACCGAAAGTGGTGTTTCTTCTATATGGTTGGTAGCACTAATCTTTCCATTGTTCCTTTCATTAGCAATAGCTTCTCCACAATAAAGCTGCAGTGACCCATTCTTTCAAGCCTGGAACACCACAATGTGATTTGGAAGCAATTGCATTTCAATAGACTACGGGGACTCTTTGATCTAATTTTTTGGATGACCTAGAGTATTCAGTCATTCAGCTGTCTGTTATCTGCCATTGCCTGCAGAGGAGACTTTGGGGAGAGTCTATATGAAATGGTTTGTTAGGCAGGATGACCTTAACTTAACACTGGAAAGGAGCAAGAATTTGTTGCTTTGGTCTAGATCTGTTAAGAGATGTGTGTATATTACATTTTAATGGCTTAGCTGACAGGAAGGCCCCACATTTTTATGCTGATTTGTTGATTTGAGACCAAATGTTTCCATCAGTCAACACAATTTTCTTGGTGTGTCAGAAGGCAGAACTGGATCTTTATCTGAATGAGTGCTCTAATACAGTAAGTGAGCATTTCAGGAGAATGTGCACAAGTTCACCATGAGTACTGCTTCTTTTCATCATCAAAGTGCTTAGGTGCTTTGACAACTGGAAAGTTACTTTTTTTTTTTTGTCTTCTGCCCTTTCTTGCTTCAGTCAGCATCTTTTGCTTGCTGGAGCATCTGTTACAGCAAAAAACCTGTGCTTTTACTTGTGTTTTTAAATGAAAACTGTGTTCTGGACTATCTGTGGAGAACATGATAGATTCTTTCCACAGAAGTTGTGATAATTTTTTTCACATATTTTGTTAATGCATTCTCACTCATTTTTTAGCTCTTACAACTTTGGAACAAGGAGTTTATGTTAGTAAATACAGAGCTAGTTTCTCTCTTTAGTATCATCTTAATGTGTCCCAAATAGAAATGAATGCAAAATTTTCAGTTTCTTTCTCCACTGATATTCATTATTGATTTAATAAACCTCTTCTGTTATTCCTGCATGATGTCTTGGGAGTTTCCTTCAGTCCCTTGTGCTCTCCCAATTGGTGTATCCAGGTTACTGGTTTGTCTTGCTGCTTCATTCCCTGTTTAAATTTTCCAGTTCAAACTGTTAATGCTTTCCAAATTCAATCTTTTTTTTCCCAAAATCCTAATTTGAGCTAATGCTTACTTATTATATTTTTATTACTGTTATTATTTAATAATTTATTATTACTTATAATTGCCTTTAGCTAGCTCATTGGGAGGCAGACTGTACCAAATCCACATAATATCCCCTTGCCAGTTCTCACCCAGATGTTGTGCTATTTAATCTGCATTAAAAATGTTGTCTGTTGTAGGTTCACCATCTTTAACTCCAGTTGCACGATGACATCTAGAAGTTTTAGTGCTGCTTTCCTAGTCTGTATCACTGTGTGGTGTTTGTCTCTCTTTATAGGCTAGTTTTTGTCTCCTTTCTGTCTCCTTCCCTTAGGTTTATGTATACAGAATCTCCTGTATAAAGTGAGTTGTTTGCAGTCACACGGTAAATCAGGGCAAAATACAAGAGAACCTCAGAGGTGTCCATTTGTGTTCTAGAGACATTCTCAAAAGGAATTTATAACTCTGCATTTGGGAGCAGAAGTGAACAAGAACTCTCTCTTGCAGAGTCAGACAAGTTTACGCTGTAGTCCAGCACACAACATAGGAATTGGTGACCCTAATGAATGGGTGGTTTGTTATACAGCATTTGTGGGGTACAGGACACAGGTGAGGCTCTAGAGCAAGTACAAAACGTGTGCCCAGAGGAAAGAACTGTTCATACAACATAAGGAGCTCTCCTGCTATTCCATCACAGAGAAGGGGTGTGTGTGTGTATTTTGGGTCAGAGAAGATGAGTACAGTTCAGTGGAACAGTTCAGGTCCTTTAAAACGAAATGATACACAGTTTTATCATCCAGGCCAAATTTAGCCCTGGCACGGAGGCCTGGGAGGCTGCACCTGGCTCGCACCAGAGGTGGGTGTGGGCCATTCTCTCCCTTTGATTTATGTACCTCAATCAGAAGCAGTAGTGGTGCCCTCCTCTGGTTTTGGCAAGTCGTGATTGAATCTGACATTATAAAGAGTCTCTTTCTCTTGTCTCAGGGTCGGTTATGTTTATTAGTGTCTAGTCAAGGGAAGAGAAGGAGGAGGGAGGGGTGGAGCATGTTACGCTGGCTGGGCTGTCAGAGGATTCTGCCGCTGGAGAAGGGGTACAGATGTAGCACTGAGAGATAAACAGATGTATTAATTCAGTGGAGGTTGTGTGTGCATGTCTGAGGGCAGGGCTTTGCTCAGAGTATCAAAGAAGCCACAAAATTAAATCTTCTTAATGCAGTCTGACCACCTAAGAGGCAGGCAGGCAAGGCAACTCTTGTACCCACTCTTTGTAGTCGTTTAATTGCACCCTGTATTAGCATTATTTAAGTTGATGCTAACAACAGCCTCCTATTCCTAGAGCTCACACTTTAAGTCCAACTAAATATGTTGAGACAAATCCCAGGGTTCTTATGCAGACAAACTGCCATCAAACTCAGCAAGCCAGACTGCTGGTGGAAGTACAAAATAATTGCTGTTTGCAATGAGGGTCCTTTAGAAATTGACAGCTGTAAAAATACAACAAAATTTGGCCCAGTGGGACCTTGAAGAGAAACTAAGTACAGAGCTGGTGATTTTTCTCATTCTTAAAACTGTTTTTAATCCACTCAGAAGCCAATACACAAATCTTGTATTTTCTGCCATTATACTAGCAACATGAACAGCATCCAGCACCTGAGTTCTTTGACTTTCTTTATATTCACACACCATTGCATCTCCATTCTTTATAAAACACAAAATGTGTTTTACAGGATCATCATTTTGTCCACTGCTTTGATGAATACTTTTGCATTATTATTCTATTACTCCATAATAGGGTTAATATGAAAATAAGTAAAATCTCTACAGGAAAATGAGGTGACAATGGGAAGAAGTCATATTCATTTTAGGTTATACTAGAAAAATGCAAGATCTGTTCATGGTCTCCGGATTGGTTTGACTAGTGATGAATTGTGTGATTAGGTTATTGATTGCCCTTCTCCATATCTGTCTGATAAGCTTTCTGTTCAACTCTGCCTTAAGCTCTGCAACGCAAAGGCAGTGTTATCCCAGGCATTTTGACACTACTAATTCCTGATAGGTAAGAAATTGAATTAAAGAGGATCAGTGATGAGAAAGAATCTGCTTCTGCTTGACAGAAAAAGTAATAGAGATTACATTTCCTCCTGGTTTTATCCTAAAGAACCTGGAATGTATATAGAGGAAACCAAGCACAGTGGGCTGTGGCTGCAGAGCAGCTCTCGAGTGCCCGCAGGAGCTGCTCCTCTGTCCCTTGTGCCTGCTCTGTTACTGCTCAGTTGGCAGCAGAGCATGGAAATGGTACATGGGTGTATTTCCAACCAAGCTCCAGCCTGCTGGGAGCACCATTCCTTGCACCCTTGGAGTGGTTCTGGAAGCAGGGAGCCATCCACTCGTGCAGACACAGGCAGTTCATCCTGGCCCTTCTTGTCAAGCAGCAGTCTTACCACCCCTTCCAAAGGAATTAGTAGACTCTATGCTTGTAACATCAGCGTTTTTCTTGCTGATACTCAGTCTTTTCACTGAACTTAGTTCCCACACTTTCCCAAGTCCATTAGAGAGAAGCTTATAGACAAATGCCCTCGTGAGGGTCAGGAGAGGATGACCTGTCTGCACAGACTTGACCCCTTCATAACAGGATGTCTTTGATGTGGTGAGGATTTTTATTTTAAGCGCCACTATTTTCATTTGGGCTGTACCATCTCTGCTGCCGAGAGGCAACATATTCTCTTCTGCACAGCTGGGAACTGCTGGACCTCAGAAATAGCTCTGTTTTTAGAGGCAGATTTCAATAACTACTAGCAGCTTTTAGTCACTAATAATTAACTTAAACAAGGATTTATTTTTGTCTTTCCCCTTTTCTTCCTCCACTTCAGAAGTGTTTGAGGAAGATACCAGGTTTGCAGACCTGGTGTGTAAAGGCTTTTGTTTACCTAAAACACAATGACAGTCTGTGAAACTGGAGTTCAAGCCCAGCTCAAGCAGCTCACTCCTGGAGATCTGTACCTGACACACAGCAGCAGAGTGGGAAGCACGGAAGTGTCTTGGTTGTGCCCTGGCCCCCACACAGTCCACTTAATCTGAGCAAATAGTGGTATCAAAACTGTTCTTAAACATTGCTTTTTTTCCCAAGCTTATGCTTTCCTTACCCTCTCTGCAGAACCAGAGCCCTGACCATGATGACAGCTTTGTGATTTGCACACTTGCACTCGGTTGGGACTTGGATTCATTGTGGGCTGCTCAGTCATAACCGCTCTGGATGGTCCCTGGGAGTTCTGTCACCAGCTCCATAAGTCCCTCAAATGTTTTGGCACCTACAGGTTTTGTTTGTCATGGTATTGTGTTTAAGTCCACAAGATATTTACGATAACCTTTTTTAATTAGCAACTTCTTAGGGATGGGTTTGTGTTTCTGTTGAACAGCATGTCCTGTGCCCTTTGAAAGAGAGGATCACTGGCACTGCTGTCCAGCGCTGCAGACAGGAGAGAACACTGGAGGTCTGAAGAGTTGTGGTTTGGAAATTTCCAGCCCATGGATGGGGGCAAGGTAAAAGCTAGAGCTGTCCTAGACAAAGGCACCCAGAGTGGTGATGCCCATGATACATCAGTCAATTCTTCAAGATCATTTCAGAGCTACGTGCATCTGATTTCATTCTCTCCTGGGCATGAGCAATGCTGTTGACTTACAGAGATACAGCTCACTAGGGATTTTCTAGAAAACATCTGCTTTCCAGGAACTCTGTGTGCCTCACTTTGTCATACTCTTCTCCCAGAGAGCTGGCAGGAGAGGGGTTAAATTTAGTTATCTCTGCAATGAGAGCTGACAGTGGACCTACAGTGAGTTTTAGCAGCTGAAACTCAGACTTCAATATTCTTTTTTTTTTTCTAAAAAACACTCATTTTGTGTTAGGAAGGCTCTGACTAGCCCTTAAATGGTATCTGAGTTGAATTTTAATGGATAATTCCATTGCAAACAAGGTTTTCTTCTGTCTTTTTGATCATGTCACTGGGAGCAGAAATGTTGGTTCTTTCTTGCCTTTTCTTATCCCATTCTAATCCCAATTTTGTTGCTGCAGGTCTACCATAAATTACAGTATGCTAAAGGAATTTCCTATTGATTTGCTCTGACAGTGATTTGACCAGCTATGTGAATAGCTGATGGAAGCAGAACTTATCTTGGGTTCAGACAGTGGAGCATTGACTAAAGCTCTGAGGTAAACATTTACAGAAGAAACCTGAAATCATAATGCCTTGCAGCTCAGCACAATTTACAAACATGTATTAATTAAGCTTCAGTGCTGGCTCTACTCTGTGTTAGACCAGAACAACATCCTGGCACATAATAGCTTGACATCAGTAACCTTTTATTGTTTATCGTGCTCGGAAGTCACCAAGAATGAGGGTGAAGAAATGTCAAATAATCAGGTCAGATGCAAGTGAATGAGTCTTGATGGTTGAAGCTTGGTACCGTGGGAACCATTATTGTCCAGAGTAATTTCTGGAACATGCAAGTTAATTTCTTTTTGTACAATGTTAGTTCATAAGCTGGAGAAATCTGCAAACAGCTTGTACAGTCAGATGAAAATCCTTTTTCTGAATCTCATATGTGACTGCCCAGCTAGTTCTGCCAAAAAACTAGTAAAAGACAAAAGTTTGGTGACAAAGATAATAGGTCTTGAAGCTATTCCTACTGGAATAACAAGGCCCAGCACAAACCTGCTTAATAGAAGATGAAGCTGAGGCAATAAAGTGATGTTTGCTTGCAGAGACAATGGGGTGTTGCCTTTTCACTCCCCTGGGCGTTCCCATTTCAGGCTGCCCTGCTCTGTACACAGCACACTCGGGGCTTTATTCTTTGAGGGCTGGATTCTTGCTGTTCACAGTGGGATCACTTGAATGCTTGTGCCTGCCTGCCTAATATATGTTAATTGAAGGACTTTTGTGTCTCAACATCTTTATTAATATTAATGGAATGAGATTTTTAATGGACCTATACAAAATATGCTTGACCTAGCTTGAGCCCTCACTTTTGTTTTTATACTCTGCAGCACACTGTGGCTTCCAACTAATTTAAGAACGTAATATTATATTCTGTGGCAGAATACACAAACTAATGAAACATGGATTACTCTTCAGACCTGCAGTTTCCTTGCCATAAGATACAGAATTTATATAACACCAGAATATAATTAGTCATTTTTAAATAATGAAATTAAAACCAGATTTTCTTTGTGCAAATTATTGCACTTCAGTGAAAAGAGTATTTAAAATTAATTCTTTCTTGACCAAGCCTGTCTTACGCCACACACTCATTCTGTTTTCAGGAAGAAGTCATCAAAACAGTAAGTCTGAAAACTAGGCTAGACTAAACCTCAAGAAACCTTTTAAGTTAATATTGCTATTAAATATAAGCTGGTCATGGTAAGGGATAGGTATAAATGCTGTAACACAGCATGGGACAAGAAAGGTTAAACTTCTCTAAAAATACGGCTACTCAGTGTCATTTCTTGTTCACACTTGACAGAAAGTTATGTTAATTGCTTTGTTAGATGCAAGTATAAATTAAATATTAAAACAACGGTGTTTGGCCTGGGCCTAGATGATTTTTTTTTTGTTGTTTCTGTCCCTTTTGCACTTTTTTGCTACTTTTTCTGATAAGGAATAATTCCTTATAGTCCACTCTGCATTTCACTGTTTGCAATAAATGTCTCTGGTCACTGTAGAGACCAGTCTGCCCAACAGCACCTCTAGGCTTTCTCTGTCAGCTGGTTCTCTTCATGCTGGAAGCCATGCTGGAGGCCCTCTGGATATTTTTTTTACACTACTGACATCACATACTGGTGATTGGATTGTTATCCTGCCCCAAGCAGCAAAAAAGGGGCAGAAAAAAGGTAATTTCCAGGCTGGGACACCAGCGAGTCTGTCTGCTGATTCCTGCAGCCCTGCATCATCTGCTCTCGTTGACAGCTGTTTGCTGGTTTACGGGCTTCATCTAAAACTTCTTATGGTGAGTAAAATGTGTTGTGCTGCCTGTTTGGATCTGAACCTGGCCTTGGGAGAAGTGTCCTTTCTTCCTCCCTACACTGGCTTGGCCCTTGCGTCAGTAGGCACACCACTTTTTTGGGATATGTTACTGCAGTTGCTGTTTGGTGTAGAGAGATATTTTGAAAAGGGGAGGCACTACTGGCTCACCAAGAAAGTGAAATGTGTCTGTTGCTCCTGGCGGACCCCAGAATGCATGTTGGACATAATCCAAGGTGGTGCTGTATAATCAGATTTCACTGAATCAGAAGAGAGATGGAGGGAAGCATTCTGTTGAAGGGCAAAACCCATCTACAGGCTGAGCCTGTGCTGCTCTCGTGGAGTGCTTGGACAGGAAAAGCCAGGAGCTGAGATGGGGCAGGAGCTCGGGCAGTTTCCCAGGGAATCAGCTGCTGCTACCATGCTAGAAAATGCACTCAAGTGCTTGGCATGTCGTGCCTGCAGTTGCCAGATGGGTTTCAGTGTACTGGTGCCAAGTGCTGTCATTCCACTCTGCTGCCAGAGTATCCTGACAGTGAAGGAGTAAAGGAAGCACAATGGCTATCAAAAAGTACAAATCCAAGAGTAAATGTAAAGAGGTTATTTGGCCTGAGCCAAATCAAGCCCTGATAAAGTCAAGTCTGGCAATAGGAATAAAAGATGGTGGTAACTTTTGAGGCCTGTTGCCCTTGTTGGACAGAGATGGATTTGATAGTTTTTGAGGTGTGAAAACGTGCAAGGATATTATCAGTTGTCATCCTGGGACACCTGTAGGGGACAAGACCTCATCCATCTTTTGCTGGTGGTAGAAGAGTGGAGCAATTGCAGGGAGGACAAGACGTAGCCTGTTACAGAAATGCTTAATTGATTCCTGTGTTTACCAGAGAGAGCTGGGTGGCCATTTGAGCTGCCTGAGGCACAGAGCCCTGCAGGTCTCACTGAATGAGGGCCATGCTGATCCCAAGGAAGAGCAGGGTGCAGGTGCTGCCATGTGCAGTGAACATCAGGCTGTGGTGACAAGGCTTGTGCTCTCCATCAGCCTGTGGGACAGATGAAATAGCAAGGAAAGGACGATTTGGACGAGAAGCTGAGTCAGAGAGAGAGGCTGATATATTACCATGTATTACCAGTTGAAGCTGGGAACAAAAATGTGCCAGACTGTGTTCTTGGCCTCTGAGTATTGCACTGGTTCCATTTACAGGTTCTCAGCTTTTGGGTTATTGTGCCATCAGAAGTTTATTTTTGTTGTAATTTTCCAAGCATGTCTTTGAAAACTAGCTTGCACAGAACAGCACCACTACACTAAATTAGTTGCAAATAGCTCGAGGGCTGAGGGAATAGTATATTTTTTTGTTGTGGCTGTTCACATGATTTATTTAGTCATTTGAAAGGCTACAGTTTGGGAAAGTCAGGAACACACTCTAATGTGAGAAACAAAACAGAAGGAAATGTTATTCACCCAGAATGAAGGTCTGTCTTTTGCAGACTAGCCTTTGTGCGTAGCCAAGGTCGGTCTGCCTCCACAGCCTTCCTCTTGTGTTAGGATTAACAGAAGATGGGGAGTATTTCCCATGGGGAATGTTTCCAGCCCACTATCAGCCCGCTCAGAACGGTGCCCATATGCTCCAAAATATCTCCATGGATATTCCACATCCATTAATGACAGCTTAGCCTTTGGCCCCAACTGCCAATAAAAAGGAAGAGAAATTTATGTATCCATACATAGTTTTCTGTACCAGTGCACTGGATTGGTGTCTATTGTTTGTTCAATCTTTATCTTGCAATAAACGCAATTCAGTGTCCACTGTCTGTGAAATAATATATTTGTATTTCCATAAAGTTGCACAAGGCAATGCTCTTTATGGCTGTGGTCTCTTCTGCCATTCTGTAACTGCATTATTATGATTTAAATCAACACTTTCGTGCTTCTTCCAGGAATGGACTTACATTTTAAAGAGAAGGTTGCTGTAATTTGTCTTTGACTTTTGTAGTGGATGGATGTTGGTTTATTGCACAAAATGATAATGTAGAGGATCAGTCTCGCATGACTTCCTGTATTATTTGTTAAAATATGTTAAAGGAGTAAGTCGCTGTAAGTCTCTATTTTATAGAATGTATCTGCTATTGAAAGCAAAATCAAATTTATTTCAGATGGGTGAAGCTTGTGAGAATTAGTAATATGAAAGTTCAATGTCCTATTCCAGCCCTTCTGAGGGGTTCACTGGAGGTGTAGCCCTGGAGAGGGGTGATCAAATGTGGAATCTTGGGCTGAAACTATTCCGACAGGATGGGGAGTGTAGCTTAAGCCCACTCTTATCTTGCCAGTGTTCTTGTGTGTGCTGCCTCTCCTCAGCAAGATGCCTGATTGATTCATAGCAACTGATGGGCAGTTTAAAATTACAAAGCTTTCGGTTTCCTTGTTCCTAACAGATAAAGAGGGTGGGCATTTCCTGATTATATGGTATACACTCAAAATATTTAAGTTCCCTATGGTGCTGTTTGTGCCTAATTTACTTCCCTAGCACATTAACACTGCTGGTTTTCTGCAGTGGGAGGAGTGTGTGGTGTAACATGCTGTGAAGAGAGGAAATGTTTCACAAGAGCTCCTTCTGGCTTTTCCTCTGTTTGCGTTACCACCTGGAAAGAAGAAAAGGTGGAGTGAGTGACTGATGATCCAGATGGATTGCAGGAAAAGTCAAGTCTTTGGTCACGACATATTAACTGGGCAAATTCACACTGGGAAGTGGCAAGCTTGCACTTTAACTCCTGAAGCACGTGGAACCTCCTGTAGGAAAGTGTGTAGGCACGGAGAGCACTGGACTGCCACCATCCAAGCAATCTTTGGGCAGGCAGTGCCCCTTTAGGGGCCACTGAGCAGCCAGATTGTTTGGGGGAAAAGTCAGGGATATGCTCGTGTGAGGGATGGGGGTTGAGGACAGGCTCTAGCAGAGACGTTATCATCTGAGTGTAATAAATCAGAGGCTGTGCAGGTCACATGGCGCTTCAGAGAGACTTGAAGTGGGAGGACCCCATTTATCACTTTTCATGTTCACTTTTCTGGTTCTTGCCTGTGAAAGTAGACAAATTACCTCCTGTTTATGGGAGTTGGTCTGCTTTGAGGCACTAATTATTTGACTCGTGCAGCACTTCTCAGCAGACTGAGTGTGTCCTGACTCCTGGGCAGGGGCTAAAGACGCAAGAGCAGCTGAGCTGTGCAGCACTTCTCTCCCTGCTGGCCGTGGTGCGGGGCCAGCCCGGGTCCCGTGTCCCAAGGTGCCAGCATGGAGCAGAGAGCACACTCGGGCCCTGGGAGTAGGAGCTGCCTTGGGGACTGGAGTGTCTGTGGCTGTCACACTTCCATGATGTCCCAGAGCCTCTGTGACCCTGACAGCACATTCCTCTTCTTGCAGCTTTTTTCTTAACCTATGCTTAACCTGACCTTTGCTTAACCTACTGTTCAGTAGATTCATTGCAGAAAAAAGGTCAGGCTGCTTAGGAAATTTTGCCTCCTAAATCTTCTACTAATATAATTTTTTTTACCACCATTTTATAACTTTGCAGCATGCTTAGTTGTCAACAAATATCTCTCTTGTCTTCACTGCATCTTTATTTCAATAAGAAGGCCAGTAGTGCTTAACCTGGTGGCAACATCTGTGCAATAGATATCTGGATATCTTGGATCAATTTAATAGAAAGGATATCTTATAGAAGGAAAAGTTGCTTTTAGGCACTACTTTCCCTTTGCCACTTAATTTTCCTCTTTTCTGAGATCTCAGAGAACATCACAGCATTACTTAGAGCTTTGCTCCACGGACTGTGTTTTGAGAGCCTGATTTGTGAGGTAGTGTGCTGAAAACACTCTTCTGTACAGATGCTTTCATGAAGAAGTGTAACTTACTTGCATGAAAATCCTGGCAGATGCTGCTTGCTGACATGATACGTAATTGAACTGATTAAATGACATAAGTAAATGCTCTCACACAGTCTTTCACTGTTTAAGTCTCATCCCTGCTAAACAGTTGCATAATTCAGAGGCTTATGTTAAAGTCTGGTGATGGCAAAATCAGTGTAACCTTTCATGCCCAGTTTAGTTCTGCAGGCCTGTTCAGGGGGTACAAGTCAAATGTGGATCTGAATACCTGGAAACCATTGGTTAGCACTCCAAAGTACTGGTTTAGACTTGTGTGCTGAACTTCGACCTTGTCAGCAGACAGGATGTCAGGAGATGTAGATTGATGCATTGGGTTGAAGAGTGGATTTACCTCACTTGCCTTACCACAGCCTGGACCAATATTAAGGTAGTGTTTCTGTGTCCTTTTTAAGACAGTTGTGGCACGATGTTTTATTTTATACCAAATCAGAACCTCTTTGTGGCGTGTTTTGCACGACATCACGGTTATTTCTGTTACAGAGATTTAGAAAGTAGTGCTGACAATTCTCACTGAACTTTCATTTATAATATTATTAAAATTTTTTTAGTCTGTGACAAATCCAGACAGGTTCTTGCTTTTAATTTGCTCCAGCAGGGCAGTTATAGCATGCTCACCTTTGTGCATCATTCCCTTAAAACAGAAGCTTGGGCTAATTTGTGGGAGAGGAGTGTGAATGAATGTGCACGGCTTTAAAGCGGGACCCAGATGGGTGTAGAATGGCTGAGCAGTGCAGATTGGTAGCATTTGGCTACAGAGAGGAAAACAAAGCCTCTCTGGACTCAGGGTGCACTTGACAATCCAGTATGGTGAAGGCAGGTTTTGTGACTGTAAACAGTGCCTACAAATACAAGGCTTTTTCATGACGTGGAAGGTAGGTGTAAGTTCCTACACTGATCTTAGTAATAAACTATTCAAATGCCCATGTAAACTAAGCTCTGGATGCTGAGGATGTTTTTATGGTTATTGAAGTGTTATGTGAGTTGCCATTGTGCAGGTTTCTTAATGTGGAAAACTGAGAAAATCAGGAGGTCTTATCCAAATCGGTGGATTTCTGGGATGCTGCTGCCCTGTATTTTGGGTTTAATTGTGTGAATTGCGTTCAGGGTTTTACTGATCTACCTTTTCTTGGTGGGTAAGAGATTCAGATGCACCTAGGCTTCTGTCCTGTTTCAAACAGGCTGTTACAGCAAAAGAAGATGACATTTATTCTTCCCTGCTCTGCCTTTCACAGTGAGGCCACCCCGGAGGAATGGGCAGTGGCTGTGTGGTGCTTCATCTGCAGCTGGGCTTAAAACCACAACACCAAGTAACACACTTTCTCTAAAGGTGTGTGAAAAGTAGAAATCCTTATAGCACGGGAATTCCCAGTTATGAGCAAACCTCCCAGCCTTCTGTGGCCGGATGTACTGCGTGTTTCTGGGTCAGTGGTGTTGCTCCTGCAAGTCAGGTCACCCGGCACAAGCCTGTCCAGGGACGTGCTGAGGGTCAGAGCCACGTTTGGGGACAGTGTGTTTGACCAGGGCACTTGGCAGCAGGGAGCCCTGCGGGGTGGCACACACCTGGCTGTGCTCTGAGCCCCTCTGCTTAGTGCAGCTGGTCCCTAGCTGTGGGGTGACATCCTGAAGGCTGGGGCTGCAGCTTACAGTGGGGAAGGTCTAGGCATTTTAACAGAGCAACCCAGTCAGGGTCAAATGTGAGCCTGCACAAGTCTCTCATGACCATTTTCTGCGTTGGTTACAAAATCCTACCTGTAAAACTGAGAAGTAAGGAACAGAGAAGCTGAAATGCTGAAGAACGGGGAGTTTAATCCAGATAACCCAGGCGCCAGCCTGACATTCTCACTCTTGGGCCATCTTTGGTTCTTGTTTTCCATTCCCTTAATGGCCTAAGCTCTTTTGTTCCACTCCCTTTCTCCTTCCCACGTAGATATTTCAACATATGTATATGTCTGTGTATGTGGAATATCAGCAAAGCCGATACTTTGCTCCCTACAGAGTTCCTTGTGACCACTCTCTCATGTAACTAATCCATAGCAATGTATACTCCAACAAGGAAAATTAAAAGGTTGGGAACCACTGACCTAACTCCTTAGTAAGCAATGCAGCTGGCAATCAGATGTAACCCGAGCTCCTCGTTATTGGAGCTGCCTGAGCTATTCATAGCAAAGCAAAATTGCTATGGGAATTGAGCTGGATTTATTTTGTTTGAATGCAAATTATCCCAGGTCAGACAGGCTCAGATCTTCTGCCCCCTCAAATTCATTTGCATCAGCTCTGCCAGGGTGAAGCTCATCTCTGGAGGATCTTCACTGGGGAAATGTGGGTATGGGCAGGGAACCACCAGATGTGGAGAGCATTTGCTTGGGGCTTTGGTGCAGTGGGTGTCAGTCACTCTGCAGCCCAGACTCCTGCCCGCAGGGAAGGCTCTGCCATCAGGTAGCTCCGGGTGGAGTCCCAGTGCTTGGGCAAGTGTCCCTCTCTATTGTCTCCAGCCTCAGCAGGGTGTCTTGGAAGGGAGAGGGAGTATTTAGGCTTGCTAAACTCTCACAATATGAAATGCTCTGAAGGGTGCAGCTGCCAAAGTCCCATCATCACAGGAAAAGCTGTGTTTTCACTAAAAAAAAACCTACTCAACTTTGATTCTAATATACATGATTATAAAGGGGGAAAAAACCCTCTTAAAAACTCAGTTGAAAATGGTTCAAGAAATCAGAAGGAAAATAAAACACTGAAGACCTTTGGCATTATTTTTTTTTAAATCTCATAATTTATAGTGTTGTTTGCTGCAAGGCCTGATTCATGACTTTTAATGTTTGGAGTTGCCTGTCTGTTAGGGAGGAATGTTCCTGATCAGAAACACTCAGGCAATCATCTGTTAATGCTAAGTACCTATGGAAAAGGAATTTCCAAGTACTGATTTTAGTTATCTATCATCAGTTCTTATTTTCTTTTTGAGCTGTTCATTTTCTGTCCCACTATGCCCTAATCTTATTGATTTTGCCTTTATTGCCACTCTAGGAACAGAAGGCATGCACTTTCCCTAGAATACCCATCTGAACTCCAGCCACATAAAATCAATTAGCTGTACACAAAGGGGGAGGAGAATCTTGCCAGAACATTTTCATTCCACCTAATCCTTTGAGTAGCATGAATAATTCATAGCAAACCAACCTTAGGGTGAAATTCTGCCCTGTCTAAAGATCTGGGCATCTTGAAGGCATATTTCAGAAGAGGGACATAAATGGTGCTTTATTTTGCACTGTTACACTGAGAGGGCAGAGAGAGCAGCATTTCCTCTGCTTTTGAGGATTTCTAAGGTAAACCTCCTCTCACACTTGGAGTGTTCTCTGAAGCTGTGCACCCAGTTACATGGGGTGTTAGATCAGGGGACTGAGCTACTCTCTGAAACCACTTTTTCTGTTATTCTTGATGTACCCTAAGTAACTAATCAACTGTCAGAACATGACAAATAGTGGGCTGCCTCTTTTTAGGAAAAGTGAAGCATAAATGCACTCATTAAATAATCCTGCTGTTTCCTGTTTGCTTTGTGATGGATTTCTGAACTGTCATAACTAATAAAAGATCGAGATTTTATCTTACAGTTGCAGGGATTTGCTTAAACAGGCTGTACCCTAGTGCTTGTACAGCTACCAAGGCTAAATTTGAGCTGTTGGTTTTAGCTAATTGCCTTCCAAAACCTTTATAGGGAGCCAACCTGCCCTAATGATGGAATTGTACATTAATGAAATGACCCTGAGTGCAACTTGGTAAACCTCTGGCACTTCACTTAAATATTATTGGTGTATAGTTAGTGTCATTATGCTGTAGTTTGCAATTTTTTTCTATTCATTTATCATGCCTACTCCTGGGGTGTTCTTGGTTTTTTTTTTTTTTTGTTTTTTTTTTTTTTTTTAAACCTAAAACATGAGAAATGAGCGAGCTCATGTACTGACAAGCAAGTATTTAATCTGTGGCAAAGCAATCAACTTTGTGTTAGTTCTAGAATATCTCATTACGCTGCAATAAATACCAATTTAATACATTTAAATACCAATGTGACTGGTTCACTTACTTTCAGTGGAGGAACAAATAAGAATATTTCCTTATTTGCTGTATGCTGACAGGGGGTTGCATAAAGATGTTTGAAACAAGCTCAGTCAACTGCAGAAATACAAAGGCACTATTCAGAGATAACCCTGGCTTTGTTCATATAGGAATAATTAAAGACATGCAATTTTGTTACCTTGTTTTAATTGCAGAATGTTCTGCATAGCACTTCTTTTGAGCAACCAAACAGAGTAGTCTTTCATGACTAACTCAGACTGGCAATTTAAATGTTGTACTCTCCTTCTGTCAAATCATCAGGTAATAAAATGCTGTATTGTTAAGAACCCTTAATATTTTACATTTGCAGGAAATCTGTATTATGTTAGAAAACAGCATAATTGAGTTATTTTTCTGAGTCACTTAGATTCTAAAGAAAAATGTCATCTGCTGACCATTCTCAAGTCAGAATAGGCAACCAATGATTCTAATGCTTCATTCAGGATATAAATATTTTAGTGTGTATAAAGACCATTAACTTAACCTAAACATTTGCTGTGGTACAGAGCCAGGTATTCTAGTCTGGTGAAAATTGGTAAAGGTCTGCTGAGGTTATTCTCATCAGCCAAGGACGCAATCCAATAAAACATCACTTTTGTACTTCCCTGACTCCGGGATTGTTGTCAGGAACTGTCCATTTACAGACTTGATACTTTTCTAAAGGATGGGTGAATTTTTTTGGTAAACATAAAAGCTAGGGAAAAGTTTAGTTAACTTAAATTCTCTCTTTCCTTTAGTGTGTTTGCATGCCTTTGTGCTGCCTGGTTTGGGATAGGATCAAAAATGAACATACTCTGAGTTTTACTCGTGGGATTTCTGACTACAATAATACATGTGTATTATTGGAAACCTCATGAGACTTCATTCTCACTAGTTTCCCAGAACATTTTCTTTCCCAAATTGGTATAAAAGCACTCTGGAATACTTGCAGAGACAATGTTCAGCTCAATGGGAGCTCCTGGGTGCTTAACACTCTGTAAAAGTCTGTCATTAATTTAACAATCTGTGTATGGATTTAGGGTCCAGACTTTTCACTTTTTGTTGGTGGATCATGGATCGTGTCCTGTCACGCTGTCTCAGACGCTTGTTCCATTTACCCAGTGCTTCAGTGAACTGGGTGTAAGTGCCCTTCCGAGGGGGCAGAAATATGTGTGGAGGCCAAGTGCCCCCCAGCTCTGTGGCTGCTGCTGTCCCCTCTGCAGCTACCTCCCAGAAAAGGGGCTCTAGGTCAGAGTGGAGAGGGAAGGAACTCCCTTAATTACCATGATTTACTGCCCTTGGCTTGGCTGTTTGCTCCTGATGCTTCCCAAGGGTAAAAATATCTTTCACCTCAGCAACACTTTCTGCAATTCAGCTCCTTTCTGCTTTCCAGATATTCTGCTTGTCATTTTCTTTTCTAACTAATTTCACATCTTAATTTGCTCATTTTGATTATATTTTCCAGAGCATTGACATTTTGACCCTAACTTGAGAGGGGCTCAATAAGCCATCTCTCAGAAAGTCAGTCAGTGATATCGGGTATCTGCAGTTCCAGGTCAGGCTGTACTATCCTGCTATAATTCTTGGAAGTAGTTTTGCTTATGACTGTAGTAAGGTTATAGTCTCACATATTTTTCAGACTACCAACTTAACCCATCCCAAGAGGTGAGTGTACTTCATTACACATTCCCTAAAGAAATAATATTTTATTTAAACTGCTTACATGATGCAGGATTGTTTTGAACAGCCTCATGATGGTGTTGGTTGAATACCCTTGCTTTGGAGGAAAGAGGAATCCGTAAGATGAATGTTGGCAAACTTAACAGAGCTTTATTCTTCCTGGGATTCCTTGGCATGTGTGAGAAAATGATACATTTACTGCATTTTCAAGGCTTAACCCAGAACCTGTCCTAAGCAGCTGGCACTTTTCCTGCTGTCTTGGCAGGATTTTGTCTCTGCTGGTACACAGGGACTGCCTCCTGCACAGGGGTTCGTCTGAGGGGACATTTGGAATGGCTCTGAAATCGCTGCAGCCGCACACTCGATGTTAGGACAGGCCGTCTCCACACATGGGTGTTGTGCTGTGCTTCACTTAATAACCAGGCTCTGAGCAGATCTATGGCTTCTGCTCTGGCTGCCTTGGAGCATGTGCTCCAAGCGGGAATGAAAGCACGGTGGCCAACGTGAAGGTTGTTTCTGTGCTTTGTGAGGGCACTGCCATGATCTGCTTATAAAACCTGAGGGAAGGGCCTCATCTCCTGTCAGTCTGTGGTGGAGTCAGAGCAGGGTACAGGAGTTACGGGGAGGCCTCTCTCCTCTTCTAGCACGCGTTGCTGTGTGTTGGTATTTAAAAACTGACATTTGCCCAGTTCCAGAGGCCAGTCCAGGCCAACAGGCAGCTTCTGGCTGTTGTCAGGGAGCAATAAGTTGTGTGAATAGCTTTGTGTTCCCTAGATCTGTCATACTCTCTTTGTTCTCTGGTTCTCTCTCATACCCTTTTCCGGCTTCCAAGCTTGTGGTTCCATATGGGAAATGGTCTGGCAGACAGAACCTACAGGTGGGACAGCTGAGTGAGGGCAGTCTGTCCTCCAGGAAGGGAAAGCTTTGGTGGCAGAGCTGGGTCTTTTGTGTTTTCTTTGTGGTGCCAAAGCATCAGGGCAGGAAATAAGAGTTTGATCAAAATGACCTGTAGATAAGGTAATTTCATGAGTTTTCACTGCAAAGTGAATGAGGAAAGACTCCATTATTCTGTAACATGAGATGGTTTCAACAACACTGTGATGTGCATACTGGATTTCTAGGAATCTTTGACCTCAGATGATTTTAAATAACCAGCAACCATAGTTTTGGGTCATCTGTATTTGTATTCTTTGTATTTCAGGGAAGTTCTTAATTTACATTTTTGTGTGTTTTAAGTAGACCTAAAAACTGTACTTTATGTCTTTGTACTTTATGTTCTGTAACTGTTGTGTGAGGATGTGTTTGAATCAATGATTTGTGTTTTTTAGGAGCTGGACATTTGGGAAATAACACAACAGAAGTCTTGGATCCATGTCCACTGAAGTCTGTGGAAAGCTTTATGCCAATTTCAGTTGGCCTTTTGTCAAGTCTTTTAAAACTTTTCCTGAATGTTTGGAACTATTTTAATGGGTGTGAAATGACATTTAACTCTTCCTTTTTTAAGAGATTTTTCATCTTGAGTACATTCACACCCACATAATGGTGTTGATTTCATTGATTTCTTTGGCCATTGTTTTAGCTGCTCTCAGTTAAAACACAGTGGGTTTTTAACACCTCATTTTATGTATATGCTCACAGCACTGAATAAGGTATTCTGGATGTAAGTAGTATTCCTTAGAAGATACATGCAGGCTTTTTAGTACTTTGTTTAGTTGGAATAGTCTTGCTTTTGTGCAAACTGTAATTTAAATTTACATCAGTCAGTATTGGGTAGTTATGTTTAGCAGAGACACTGCAGTTCAATTATTCATCTGGTTTAGTTCTCAGTTTCATTTCGTTACGCTTCTTACCCCATTATTTGCATCTGGTTTCTCAAACTCCTCTAACTTTACTATGCTGTTGCCTTTAGTTTAATTAGCATGTAATGAAAATTGCCTTGTATGCAGAGAACTCACAGCCATGAGGCTTTTCTAGTCCAGAGTGAGGATTTGTCTGCTCTCTCAGCTTTGCTAAATTACGGGAGAGAAATAGAAGTTCTGAAAATCCTTCACTCACTGTCACTGCTCTGGTTTTTAGGGAGGGTCTGGGTTTTTTTGGAGATGCTGAAACCCCAGACTGAATTAGGCTTACAGGCTGGTAAGCTGCTAAAGGCTTCACTTGGAGTCTGAGAACACAGGGGAGCAAATGGGAGCAGCCTCTGCTGTTCCACTAAGAGGTCAATGAGACCTGTAAGGAATAGATATGTTAGAGTATGCCTCTCAAAATTCTTCCATGAGGGTCGAAAATCAGTGGAAGATCTACTTGATTTTGTATAGTTAAGATGATCTTTTTCAGTAGTTAAAAAATCTTCCTTATTTTTGAATTTATAGTCTGTATTCAGTTAGAAAAATCTGGAAGCAGATACCATGTTATCATTGCCCTTGTCCAATTTAATTTTGAGATTCTTCCTTTTGAGACACACCAGGAAAGCAGAACAAATGCCTTACCTTGGTGATAACACCCAGATACTGAGGAATTTCACAAAGGCATATTGGATCTGAAATTCCTTTAGCCCAGAGCTAAGCAAATGTTTCATAATAAATAACAAGTGGGAGGAATGTTGCCTTTTTATCTCTTCTCAACTTTTCTGCAAACAAACTGCAAGCTCCTCTAATTTATTGGTTCAAAATTATTTGCTAACCACACAAGTCAACGCATGTCTTTCCATTTTCTTTCCAATGGCATGGAATATCCCTTAGAGAAGGATAGCAAATATGTGTTGTGAGGGAAGAAGAAAACAGTGAATTCCAACTGAGCAATCTCTTGGGTGTTCCTTCCCACCATATTCTCACAATTATTGCTATTATTAGTGATAGCCACAGTGGGATACAGAAGGAATAGACAGGAGTCCCAGGCCTTTTTCATGCTGTGTTGTCTAGACTTAGAAGAATGTTAGATTTTGTCATCCCGCTTCCTCTCGTGGTGTTATAATTGCAGGGGATCTGAAATAAAAATGGAGTTTTGACCTATCTGACCCTCTCCTCTTTGTGTCCTAAACCCATCAAGGTTAATGGAAAGACATCACTGATTTGAGGAAAATCACGTGTATGCATAAAGCTATGCTGAAAGTAGGAAACCCAATGCCTAAATTTCCATGAGAGTTTTGACAGTATTTGTTCAGCTACTGAAGTATTTGAGCTGGATAAATATATTGCATCTATCTCACAATTACAGAGATGTTTCATGTATTTGTAGAAAAGATTCCCAGGACACCCAGGAGTACAGACTAGCCAAAATCTGGCCTTCAAGAAA
>WBMZ01017970.1:0-23454 GCA_013400975.1 Atrichornis clamosus | reverse complement strand
CGGAGGGACTCCCCGTTCCGGAGCCGCGGGGCGCCGCCGGCCCCAGGGCCGCATGGGCGAGCCTGTCCCAGGGGTGGGAGCGCGGAGCTGCAGCCCGACGCGCCGCGGAGCCCAGGCACGGCGCGGCTCCCCCCCTCCCCCGCGCCCCATCCTTCGCACTGCCCGGTGTCTCCTGTGCTGCAGGCGGGCCCCGCCGCCCCCCCGTCACCCTCCAGGAGCAGGTGAGCCACTGACTAACGCACATTGTGCTCTCGGCGACTCCACTGTGCGTGTGACAGCGGCTAACCTGCTCCTCGGACATCACTGTGCGGCCACCTCGCCTCCACGGATCCGTGCCTCGAAGCCCGCCTGCCCTCCCGGCCCTCCAGGTGAGGGGCTCCGGCGTGCCAAGGAGTCGGCTCCCCCATTTATCGCCACTGTCCTGCCTCCAGCGGCTCCCCATCCTCAGCTCTGCGGACCCCCGACGCAGCGCCTATAGCGCCCCAGGATCGCCCGCAGTGCACAGGGGAGCGCGACAAGATTGAACACTTCCTGCAGGAGGGCTCAGTGTGTCCGGCGGGAGCGGAGATGGAGGGAACGGGCCGTGTCGGCATGCGGGTGTGAATAGTTGGTGGTAAAGTTGCTCAGGAGGGATGGCATGCACCCCTCTCTCCTCCTTTGCTCTTCTCCAAAGTAAATAAGTGCTAGTGGACTCCGCACCAAGTTAAAGAGACGCATCATCCCGGCCGGTGACGTCTTGATACCCGGTCAGTGACTAACTGAACTGCTATTGCCAAGGGTGTGTTAATAGAAGAAACTCTGCCTAGTATTGCCCTGGATGAGTCACATTTAAAGAGAGACTCTCTAGTCTGTTAAAGGAAAAGCAGAAATGAGCCTCACTTTCCTTTTCTTTTGCTGTTTTGTTTCCATCCCACCCCTCATCCTTGCTCGCTGATTTCTGCTTCTGGTGCCAGGGCTCTGCTGGCGCCCTGGCCCTGGCTGGGCGTTTGCAGAGCTGCCTTGCCTGATGTGCTGTGATGTCATGCAGGAGACTCTGACTTCATGGCTCCGAGGAACAGGAAGGCGAGCCAGGCAGGGACTTTTCCAGCCACCCAGAGTGGCTGTCACTAAAAACAGAGGAAGTGACGAAGCAGATGGCTTCTCCTACAAAGTTCTCTTTTGTGATTTTTGGGCTGGTGAAGAAGCTGGGTAGTTGAAAAGTGTCTTTTCTGAAGAGCAGCACAGCTTTATTTTCAGCTGAAGTTCCTAATAACCAGCTAGAATTCAGCACAGCCTGCTGAGGTTTCCTGAAAGGGCTCAGGTATTCTCTCTATTGCTTGGGCTGCTCTCATGTAGCTCTGGACCATTGTAAAGGTTTGATCTGAAGGAATTGGCATTGCTCTGGTCAGTAAGTAGTTAATAGCAGAGAAGGCAGGGCAAAGTCCTCTGTGTTGGTAAAGTGTCTCTCTGAGAAATTTTGCGTGTCCCCATCTCTCCTTCATGCTCTTATTTGTCATTTCTGCCTCTGGGTCCCCGAGGAGCATCTGCTTTTCTGGAAGAAAACTCAGCTCCTTCTGTGCCCTGTGCAGAGTCCAGGGTGCTCAAACACCCTGGAAAGATGAGAAAAACAACTGGATTTACCCAAGATGCTTTCATGTTTGTTCAGAAGCCAATTGAGCCTTTTTTTGGGGAGGGAGCAGGAGGGGCCAGACAACTTTGCAGCTGTCTGAGCCCTGGATCACTTTTTTCTTCCCTAGCTGCACCTACAGCGTCTTCCCACTGCTGGTCCCGAGCAGGCAGGAGCACAGTGTAGCCACGTGGAGAGTAGGGAGAGAGGGAAACCTAGTGGAAAATCCACCTGTGTACGAGTGTGCCTGAGAGCTGATACTGAAGCCCGCAGTCCCATACCACCCCGTTTTGCAGGTGACCACGCATGTAACAAACCTGTGGCTGAAAATGAAGGTGCTCTGTTTCTCTTTGAAGAAACAGCCCTGCGTCTGGGACTGTGCTGCCTGATGACTAACCCCAGGAGATACCGCTGGCAGAAGCAGCGCCGCAGGTCGCCTGGCAAGACTTGTCCCAGTTCCCAGGAGCAGCACTATGGTATGAATGCTTCCGACTTCCTGCTACCTATGGAACCATCCTGTTCAGCTCCAGTAAGCAAAAGGAAGGGGTTGGAGTGGAGTTTGTTTGGTTTTGCCTTTTTTGTGTGTCTCCAGTAAGTGGGGGGAGCGTACAGCCTAATTCCTGTTTTTAACATTCTTGTGGCATGATTCAAAACTAACCTGCTGCGCTGTCACCTGAAGTCTTCAATAAATAGTGCAAAACCAGTGTTTGGGTGCTGATTACTGTATCCAGGGTGCCAGACCAGTTGAAAACTGCCTTCTCAGTGATGTGTCTGATGTGTGCTGCATGCCTGGTGCTCCCTATCTCTTATTTTGCCTCTGTGGCCAGTGAAGGTGGCTTGAAAAGGATACCAGAAGGGCATGACCTGGTTGTCCCTCAAGCAGAAATCCCAGCATCAGTTCTTTTCCTCCTACCCTAGCCCCAGAGTGCTCTTGAGTGATGAGAAAATACACCAGGGCTATGATGCCCTTTAATTCCATGTTTTTCTGTGGCTAATAAACAGATTTTTAAGATGATACTTAGCTTGGTTAGAAGAGTAGTCAGATACTCTTGCTCAGAACTGAGATTTTTGGTGAGAGGCGGGGGAGTGCCTTGCAGGAGGGGACGATGCTGAATTTCAGGCCTGTTGAGCTGAAGGGACTCTCTGTGCTCCTCAAAGATTTTGTTCTCTTGTTTCAGCACTTCACAGAGGGAAGTGAACAAGCCTAACCCTTCAAGCACCATGCTGAGAAGTGCCTGTTGTGTTCTGTCCATAACATGTCTCAGTGGCAGGTGCGCCTCACTGAGGGAGCAAGCTGGCCTGTGAGGAATAGAAGGAGTACATGAATTGTTTAAGAGAAAGTCAGTTAGTTAAATGCAAGCAGAGACTTATATAATACATCCTAAAAAAAAAAAAAAAAAAAATTCTGCTGGCAGGAGGTTCCATTGGGAGAGAAACTTGCTCATCCATAAACAAGAAAATTTCCCAGCCTCCTCTAGTGCTTTATGATTTTTTTTTTTTCCAGGGCAAGGTAGAATGCATTCAGTCCATACTCTGAGATGGAGAAAGAAAATTCATCATAGGAGAGCAGACAATGCTTCCTGCATGGACACACGTGCCTGTTCAAACAGCTCTTCTTCATCTGCAGTGAACGATGCTGGTGGAAGCTGTGCACCCAGGAGCAAGCAGCAGAGCATCTGTACACCACTCGGGGAGCAAAACCAACAGGCATTTTCTCCTCCAGACATTCACACCTTGCCTTATGTAACTGGTGCTGAAGTGTGTGCTTTAAAAACTGCTTGCCAAATCCAGGGGCTGGGAGGCAGCGCAAATGCTTCTAGCACTCTAGATGAAATTTAGGGGGTGAAAAAATCCAAACCCAAACACTGAGGAACTCGTACAAATTCACAACTGCAAACTGGAGGTGGTTCAAGTGTGCAACGGTGTTGCCCTTGAGAAACTACTGGCCTGGGGCAGTGCTGGCACCCAGACCACCATCTGCAGAGGATGTCTGGCCTAAGGAGCTGACACTCCAGGGCAGATGGGCGAGGAGCTGGGGGACATTTTTCTTACGCAATATTGAAAAAGAAAATAAAAATCAGGTAGTGCAGCCAGGAAAAAGGCTCCAGGGAGGCTGGAGGTTGCTGAAATACTCTCCTGAATGATGCCTTGTGCTGACAGAGCCTGCAGATTTATTTTATTTTTAAAAAACCAACAAAAAGCAGAGTTGTTCGCCAGTGAAAAGCAGGTATATCCTTTGCTTTGTGATTTCTGGGTGGCACTGGAGCTAGCCGTGAGAAGCATCTGAGGAGAGACAAGCTCTGAAGCCCATTCCCGCCCACTACAGGGAAGGAAGAAGCTGCCCACAGCGCCTGAGGGACATGGGGACACGAGTCCCCGCTCAGGCAGGCACAGCATCCTCAAGCCACCCTGCACGCTTGGATCCCTGCCTTGCCCGCGAGCCCGTTGTTCTCTCTCCAGTACGCTCCGCAGGCAGGGCTTTTGGTTTGTTTTTTAAGGGAAAAAACAATCATTTATTTGCTTTGTTTTAATCTCATAACAATGTGTAATGGTAATTTCTTCCTACCGCTCTGTAGTGGCCTAGAAAAGGACAGCATCATCTCCACTGTAGCAAGAAGGCTTGTCCCAGGGCATAAAATTTTAATTAGGAACAATCACGCAGCCTTGAAATGGGAATTGTGAGCAGCAAAAAAGTCAAACCATCAATAAAATATTCAATGGCAGAAATGTATTATTGACACAGACTTTAGAGCAGATAAAAGTGGGAAGGCGGGGGAGCCGGGGCGGGTATTGAGCCTCACTCCGTTAAATAACACGCGGGGACCCGCACGTTCGCCCGGCCGGCGCAGGCCCCCCGTGCCCGAGGAATATAGGTCACCCACGGCTGGGGAGCTCCCGAGGCAACAGCATATGAGTTTGATTTCCACCTCTCCCCCCGCCACGTGCACCTCGGCAGGGACAGAGGTGTTAATCAAAGTAATTTATTACCTTACAAAACACTGCTGGCCTAAGCAGCAGCTGGGCGATGGTTTGTAGAACACAAAATGAGGAAAATCTGCAAAGAGCCACAGCCTTGAGCTGAAAAAAGAGAGTTAGGGCCTGGCCAGGTACTCTCCCTATCCCCATGCCTGGTTATCAGACCTCAGTGGGGGTACACAGTCGAGTTACTCTGTCTCCCATCCCACTCAACTGTTCCAAATCCTGCATACCAGCCAAGGGGCATCAGCTAAAGGGCCAAATTCTGCTGTGATATATACATATTTTTTAAACCCTTATTTTCCACACCCTCCCACACCTCCCTCCAGGAAAGACTGGTGCTAGTTTGACCTGTGAGATCATGACTGAACTTGCAAAACCAATAAATAATATATAATCATGACAGAGGGAAAAGAAATCCCCCACAAAAACAGAGATTCATATGAATTTTCTGTCTTCATTTTTCCCAGTGGGAAGTGCCATAAGCGATGACCCTTTTCTCTTTATTCCTGTTTATTTTGCAGAAGGCAAGGCTACAAATGTAGCCCCAAAAATGAAAGATAAGTTTTTAACCCACAGAGCTCTGTCTTTCAGGGCATGCAGAGAACTTCCCATCTCTCAGAATCTGGCCATGTCCAAGGCAAGCTGGTTTTCTGAACCTGCTTTTTTCCCCCCAAGCAGCACTGAAATGCTCTTTATCTTCATCGCCCTCCTCTTAGCAAGGTAGAATCTTTAAAAGCAGAAGGGTCAAAAAAAATGAGCACATGAAGCCCAAAAAGCAAGAAAGGAGGGGACAAACTAGATGGCAGCTGCATGGAACAAACATGTTTTAAACTCATTTTTGTTGAGATACAGGATTTAAGGAGGGGGGGTGAGGAGGAGCTTGAAAAACAACCCGCCCAAAAAACCCCAAAAGCCCTGATTCAAAAAAGACGACTTTGAAATTGCATCTCCCCACTGTGGCAGCTCTCCAGTCATAACCTGAGACACAGCTGTACCAGCAATCTCCCAACAAAGCAAACTTTAATCTTTTAATATCACTTGCTCAACCTGCCTGGCTGTGGTGGCACCTTGACAATTGGCTTTGAGAGGGGGCATGTCCCTGGGGACCAGAGCCCTGCAGAATCTCAGGGGAGATGGTGACGGACAGCAAGAGCTGGCACTCCCAGCTGCTGTTATCCAGGTGCACACAAAGGGGCTTGGAGGTAAATGGGAAATTCCCCCTTACCTGCTCCTATCTGCAGCCAAGCGCCACCCCCTTCGCCTCCTGTCCTAAAATGCTCCGAGCTGCTGCTGTGCATTATTAAAATGTTGCCATGTTTCATCCCGGAGATGGCCACATCTCACCGGAGACAAGCTGCAAACCCTGGTTGTAAAGCACTCCGTAATTTAAAAAAAAAAAAAAAAAGATTAAAAAAAAGGAGAAAAGAGCACTGTGTGCATAAGATTCAGTCAGTTATAAAATACTTACAACTTTAATTCGGCAAATAGAAAGAGATGGCTCAGAAATGAAAGAGGCAGCTGCGGGGTGTGCAAACCGCTCGGACACGTCCGTCAGGCACGGAACCAGGCGCCGGCAGGGACGGCTCACCCTGGCCACAACAGCACGCTCACACTCGCTTTGCTCAAATCCTTTCCCAAAGATTTATTGAAAATTGGATCTGCGGCGCACAGGATTACATTCGCACGGGGAAAGCGGGGCTTTACGGTGAATGCTGTGCCCGAGTCACATTTTTCACATACGACACGTTGGAAACAGGCTCGGGGATCTCCCGGACAAACTCATCCCCTCCTCAAACCGCTTCGGTTTTGCAATTAAAATACGAGGCGACCCACTGGGACAGATGAACAAAATGGTAACTACTGGCCATCAAGTAAAAAAAAAAAAATTTCAAAAAAAATCAGGAAAATGTCACCAAGAGCGTTTTGGTCCTGCTCCCCACTCACACCACCACCAGGAAGGGCTCATTCTGCAATTTTTTATTTTAAGAGATTGAGAGATTAAATGGATTTATGAAAAACAAGCTCCCACTGTGTGCTTCCTTGAAGCACGGTTCGTGGCACCACGGAAAGTGGGTTTCTACTATAGATTTCTTACAATATACATAAAAAATGAGGGGGCAGAAATTTGTCTTAATGCTGCTCTTGTGCCTCCCCTGCAGCCGGTGAAGAGGCTGTTTGTCATGGCCCTGCTTGGTGTGACGAGATGCTGTAAAATCTGCTAACTTGCTCCATCCAGGTGAGCCTCCACGCAGGTCTCCACTGCAGCTTTGCTCCCCTAGTCAAAGGAACAAGGACTTTTCCTTTGTGTGAACAAGTGCATGATGGGTCTTTGGAGGAGCCTATGCAGAATGGGCGCACTGCTGTTTTCTGTTGAATATAGAAACTACTTTTAAAAAAAATAGAAGGGAGTCGCTTTCATCTGCAGCAGAAGAGGGTTGCATTGTGTTATCAGTCTCTGGTTTTACTTTACAGTCTGTAAAAATACTCTGGCCATCCACATCCATTCACAATATAAAGCAGTAAAAAAAAATATAAAATATATATATATAATATGGTTTATTTATACAGTTACACTTTCAAGGCAATTGATCCTCCACAGCCTGGGCCCTTCTACCTCCAGATGCTCTGCCTGGTTGATACAACTGCAAGACAAGAGAAAAAACCACCTGAGCAATCCCACCATGGTGGGTGAGCACTTGCAAAAAGGAGAGCGGAAAACAGGATGTGAGTGCAAAGCCTGGACTGAGCGATGGGAATGCAGATGTCGCAGTGTCCTGAAGGATGAAGGTGGATGTATTGGGCTGTGAGGAGGGTGGCAGTAGGGTTTTGCTGAGGCAAAGGTGGCGTGGGTGGGAGTGGGATGCCAGGATGAAGGCAGCATCACCATGGCAGGTAGGTGTCCCTAGCACAGCTCACTTTTGCTGCACCCATAAAAAAGTGCAAGGTGAAAAAAGTCTCAGGAGGTAGAAAGGGTTTTGGGGTGAACTGGTCACTAAGATGGAGCAAAAGTACCTCCTGTAAAAGACAGGAGACAAATTCTCCCCATCCTAACTGAGCGAAGTCTTAACCCTGGGGTATACAGAGTGGCAGGAGAGGGGATGAGAGCCATCCTACACAGTTCCTGGCAGGGCAGAGATGGGCTGCCAGCGTGTGAGCCCCTGGCAGCAGAGCAGAGACTGCTGGAGTGTGAGCTTTGCGCTTCCTAATGGCATCTATAAATAGCTCCGGCCTCCCACCACTAGCACACGCTTGCTCTCTGCAGCCCATTTTGGGCAGCAAAAGCCTCTCCCTCCTTCCCACCCATCCTCTGCACACCAGCTCGTGCTTCCAGGGCCCCGCGGGGACATACGCACCCTCGGGGTTCAGGCTGGACACCAGGGGCTCCGGCAGGGTCCTGGGATGGCTGAGGAGCTGCTTGGTGCTGACCTGGGGAGGCGAGTCGGTACCAGCGGTGGGAGGAAAACCTACAGGATGGGGAAAACATCCGGCTCAGGAAGGGCTCGAGCCTCCCACGCTCGCTGGGCGCAGCCGCTGCGGCACCGCAGGGCAGTCACATCACCCGCTCTGCGTGCTCCGGAGGAGAAATGACCAGGTCCCCTTCCGTGAGAAACCCCCGTCGCCTCCTCTGATCCCTGCGAGGATGCAGACAAGGCCCTGGGCACCACTCTTCCCTCGCCAAACATAGAGAGGTCACAGGTGGCCAGAGCCTGTCCCCACCAGCCCACAGCCCCCAGGGACTGATGCTCGCCCCCGGCCACCTGCTTATTGCTGCAGTCACCGTGGTGACATGAGCAGGGCTGCGAAGGAAAGCTCCCTGCGGACACCTCAGTCCCAAAAGCAGCAATGCAGGATCTGACTCCTGTGCGTGCCTATGAGCAGCCCCCAGGCTTCAGTGCGGAGAAGGAAGGAACCCCAGGGCTGGCAAATCTCAGAAACCCCCTGGAGTGGTGAGCGACTGCCACGTGAGCACACAAACCCCCACCTGCCTAACCTCAGCGGCCAGGGGAGAACTGGTCAGCTTGGGGGCTGGCCCCTGGAGGAGGAGGCAGGGAGCGGGCAGGGGCCCCGCGGAGCAGCCCCCGCGGCCGAGCCAGCGGCAGCGTGCTGACCTCCGTTTCTCCGGTAGGCTGGCAGCTCGCACGGGCTCGGCTCCGGCTGGGCGTCCTCCTCGGACCTGGCCTGCAGGACGGTCACCGTGGCCCCCGTCTGCTGAATAAACTGCTGCAAATTACACTGCCTCAGCTCCTTATTTAACTCCTCCAGCTCTTGGGTCTGGGCCTGCAAAACACACACCGAGGGGGGGACACGGTGAGCCGCATGTTCCCCCCACGCCCCAAGCCAGCTGGCACACATCCCCTGGGGCTGCTCCCCAGCTGGGGCTAGCCCTGCTGAAGCCAGCAGAGGGGACCTCAGGGGTACTGTGGCTCAGCTGCCCCTCTCCGAGGGTCTGCAGGAAGGGGTGTGCCCAGGCAGTGGGGATGAGGAAGGCGTTTGTTCGGGAACAGCCCTGCTTTGCTGCATCTCCACAAGAGGGTGTGAGCCGCCGTCGAACGGCGGCCGCCGCCGTGCTGGGAGATGCCAAACGCAAATGAGATGTTCAAGGAAAGATGCTGGAAGCACGGACAGCCTGGGGAAGGCCTGGCTGGATAAAAGCTTCCCCTTTTTGTTCCATCAAAGGGGACCCGATGGGCAGAAGGCAGGAGTCATGCAGACCATTAATACCCTGATGCTGGAAGGCTGCAAAAGGTGAGCTGGAGGGGCATCACAGCTCAGCCCCAGAGCTGCCATCTTCACACTGCACAGCCCCCCACCATGAGCCTGAGCCCTGCATGGTCAAAAGGCATTGTGCACAGGCACAGGGGATCTGTACTATCCCCTTTGTGATTCCTTCATCCAAGATGACACTGACCCTTGTGCTAATGCCACCAACCCCACACGTGGACCATTTGCTCCAGTAACATTGTCTGTGCTGGAGCAGGGCGATGCTGTGCTTCCCGTGCACCAGTCAGCAGGAGCATTAGCCCAGACGCAGCTTGCACAGAGAGTGATGGGTGTGGGACCCTGTGCCAGTGGGGTAAGACTGGTGGTGTCCCTCTGACAGTGATTGCTGCTGAGAGCTGTGCACCCAGCCCCACGTTCACTGGCCAGCTGGGGTAACCAACCCCACTCAACCCATTGGTCCAATGTGGCTGGAAAGCCGTTCCCATCCCCTCCCGAAGGTCCTACCATCTCATAGGGTGACTCAACCTAGTCCCATCTACCTGCAGGTTCTTTTCAGCTTCCTCCAGGGCCTTCTCCACGCTGGCCAGGTTGCTCTCCAGCTGGCTGCCTTGCTTGACCTTGGCCTCCAGGTCCCTTTTCATTTTGGTGGCCATGTCCTCCAGCTCTATAGGGCTGGGCACAGAGATCTCCTTCCCCCTCTTGGCCCTTTCGGCCATCTCCCATTGGATCTCCTCCTGCAGGGCTTCGGTCCGGACACTCAGCTCATAGATCCTCTGGGTGTACTCCTCCAGGCTGGCCCGCAGGCTTCTGACCCGATCCTGTCGCTCCCGCTCACACTCCTTTTCCAGCCGGAGTTCACTCTGCCAAAACTCCTCCTCACCCAGCTCCGTCTCATTCCTCCGCACCAGTTGCTCCAGATAGAGGATTTCATTCTCCTGGCCTGCAAGCCGGCTGCGCTCCCAGAGCCGTAGGTCCATTTCCAGAGTGTCCCCATGGGCCTCCAAGGAATGCAGCTGCTCCTGCTGCTGCAGCACCCTCCTAAACAGCTCCTCTTTGGAGGGCTGGAGAAGCCCACCACCCTCCAAGTCTATCCCTTCCCGTGTCTGGTGCCTCCATCGGCTCATAGTGAACAGGTCGCTGGAGCCTGTAGGACCCAAGTTGAAGGTCATGGATTTTTTGGGCTCCCGGGAACGGGGTGCATCCATGCTGGTGAGCCTGGGCTTGATGGGCAAGCTGGCCCGGATGAACGTCCTCTCGGGAGCTTGGGGAGCGCCCTCCGAGGAGGGCCGCTCGGCCATGCTGGGGCCCGTCCGGCGCAGGATGAACTGCACGTCGTTGGCATACTGCCCACACTTGGCCAGTGACTCCAAGGGATACTCCAGCGGCAGCAGCTGCCGCTCCTTCTCCCGCAGCTTCTGCACCAGCACATAGCGGCCCGTCTGACCTGCCGGGAGGAGGTGAGCACATCAGATTGGGAAAGCAGAGGCCAGCAGGGATGTGCCGAGGCTGCTGCCCCACAGGCAGCAGCTGGTGGCATCCCCCCCACTGCAGAGCAGGACCCCCACCCACCCAAGGTCTCCTCTTCCCAGGAAGCACCTGCAGATGGTGCATCCCCCCAGCAGATGGAGATGGCTCACCAATGGCCCGTGCCAGGGCAATGACCACTTCTTGGCAGGTGGTTTGCTCCGAGACTCCACAGACAACCCTCTGGATCCCATCCACCCAGACCTTCAGCTCCATCCCCACGGCTGCCGAGCCTCAGGTGCACTGGGTCATTGCAGGACAGGCTGCCTGTGGGAAGAAAATAAACCAGGTTTCCATCCCAAGCCTCTAACAAGGAATACAAGATGCTTTAAAAGCAGTGTCATTAAACCATCATCCCATGGGGTGAATCCTAGACCAAGAAGTTGCTCGCTGCCACCCTGTGCACAGATAGCATTTTTGTTGATGTTGAATAAACACTGATATTCATTCGCAAAGAGAAAGAAAAATAATTTTTCTTCCTCATGTCTGGACAGTGCATCTAAATCTTCTCATGGTGGGAAATGATGGGGTTTGTCTGCCTGCATGGTGCTCTTAAAATGCCCAGGTTATTTCTGCTGTGAGCACAGACTTTTAATGGGTCTGCTGGACTTTCACTACAATTTCTCTGACAATTTGACAGAGTGGCAATGGGGGATTTTCTAACCAACATTGGAAAAGGCAGAGGAACTGCTGGCTGCCCTCTTTTGCAATGGGATATTGAGGGAAGGTACAGATAATGCACATTTTAATCTTTTCATATTTACCTCCATCTCAATTTATTAGAGAGGGATTAAGAAATTAAAATAAAGCCTCTTTCTGCACAAAAGCATGACCAAAGGTAGGGCTTGGGAGGGTGAGCCAGGCACAAACACCCATGACGAACCCCAGGCTCTGAGCAACACCGGGGCACAGCTCAACTCCCACCCAGTGGCTACTACTACCTTAAAACAACACCTGTTAGTCTGGGCACACCCAACTCCCGCCTCTTCCAGCAGCTCAACTACTGCAATGATCATAAATGAAAAAAATTTTAAAAAGAGCACAAGCTGTAAGAACTCAAATATTTGAGCTTACAGTGTTTTCAAACACTGCACAAAGATGTACCTATTTTCCCCACTATAACACTGGTTTTGGTGGTATCAGTCTTGTCTGACAGCGCTGGATGGAGGAATGTACATGTGGAATTTCAAGGCCCTCCATCCAAGGAGTCACAAACTGCTTCTCCAACCTCACCTGGCTGGTGCAGCCCCTCCATCCCTCACTTTCTGCTGTCCCAAGTTTGCAGCCAGGCTGTAAAAAAAGCTTGACCTTCTTCATTATTTTTTGTTGCCTACTTGAATACTCAGAGGCAGGGCTTGAAAGATCCTGTCTCTGGTAACGAGGAATTTTAGTCATGGTGTGAGAAAGGCAAGGAGAAACAAGGGAAAACATGGCTTGGGGAGGACGTTGCATGCAGGTGCTGGGTCCTTTTGGTGCCACCTCCCTGCCCACCCCCGAAACATGGGCACAGAACAGCCACAGCAAATGCCTCGGTGCTGAGCTCATGTTTGCCTTGGCTGAGTGACCGGGCAAAACTGGTGGGGCTGAAGGGCACCTTGGGTTCGGCCCACCTCCCTATGAGCCTCAAACCACTAAAATTTGCAAGATTTAAATTTAAAGCTGGGTTTTGGCACCACTCCCCCTATCCTGTGTATTCAAGGCTGCAACAGTCCCCTGGCACAGAACAAAGTCCAGGTGCCACTGCGGCACCACCCAACTCACCCTGAAGCCACTGTTGTTCACTGTCCCCCTAGCCTCCCTCTCAGCAGCACCCTAATGCCAAAATTGGAGTGCAACACATCCCAGAGAGCATTCCCTATCCCCTCCTCTCCTCTAGCCAGGGACCCAGCTAGTCTCACATCTAGCTTTTTGTGCTACGACGCAGTGAAGGGGCCAGGAGCTTAAAAAGAAAGAAGAAAAATTACCCAGCTTGCCGAGTCACACCAAACAGTCTCACCTTGCCTGGAAAATCCGGCGGTTGCCGAACACTGCGGGCCGTGGGAGCAGGATGGCTGCTGGCACACGGGTCCCAGGCACCTGTCTGGGTTCAAACCAGGCACCAACCTCCGGCCCCGCCTTGGCCGGCGTTCCAGGCAATCATTTACCAGAGCCAGCACACGGGACACTGCTGCCAGAAAGCTGGGAGAGAGGCAGCCAGCTTTGCTCCTCACGTAAGAGGAAACCCCTCAAAAAGCAGCCGGGGCATCCTCCCCTGCCACATTGCCCAGCACCCCAAAATCCAATGGATTTTATTGTTTCCTTAGATCCTTGCAGGCACAGGGAATCTCTGTTAACTGACCACTTGCTGTAACCTCTCGGGGTTTTGGGAGTCGTCTCCACCTCGCTGCCGGACACAGAATGTTATCTGCCTGCTTGGAGGGGGGTGTTAAACAGGGCTGGAGGCTTCTCCCTCCTCTGCCTGCCCTCTCCCCTGCCTTCCAGGGGAGGATCAGTTCCCACTCAAAATCAGCCCGGCTGCCCCTCTTCCCCCAGATCCCTGGACTCACAGGGGAGCTGACAGGATGAAGGCTCATCCTCATCTGAGGGGGCCTGCAATGCTCCTTGGATCCCTCAGTTCCTGCACTCAGCATCTCATCTCCAATACCCCACTAGGCCAGCATCACCCTAGTTCAAAAAAACCCACCCTAAAATCCATCAGGCAATAAACCTAAAAACCTTCACCTCGACCCCAGCATCACCTCTGCTGTAACCCATTCAGTTCTTTACCATCACCCAAAAAACCAGCAACTGGGAGGGAGTCTCACTGCTCCACTTGTAAATATGACCCTCCTCTTCTTGAGTTTCTCTGCCAACCCCCTGCATTAATAGTGGGTGCCCTTGTCACACCACCAGGTAGCAGAAAAAAAGCGCTTTTCTTTGGGCAAGAATTACTTTCCTTGGGGAAGAGCAGTTTTTCAGCAGGAGGCAGGTTTCCAGCTGCCTCTGTTTGTATTTACCCTAGAAGGACTCTTTGATCATGAACCAGAAGTGCAGGCAGCTGCCAGGCCCTGCCACTGCCCCAAAACAGCACCAGGGGAGCAAGCAGGTGGCTCTGGGTTCCAGGACACCTGATGGCCACTCCCAAAAGCCGCTCATTTTATTCTTATCCCCTCCCCACTAGGGATTTCTAAATAATTTTATTGGAAGCAGATTAACAAAATGACTAATTCTCTGCTCCCTTCCCCATGCGATGGGTCCTAAAATTGAGGGTAGGGATGATTCATACCATGACTTCAACAGATCTCCTAACTGAAAGTCAGAATTTTAAATGCTGACACTAAAAAGACAAAATATTTTTTTTAAGTCAAAATCTCAGGTCTTGAAGCTTTATTTTGATTCCTGGTGCTACTGTCTCCCAGCCTCCCTGAAACCGACAGGCTAAAGGAAGAGGAGATGAAGGAGTATTTCTGCACGGGCAGGAGGATGCACCTTTTGCTCCTGCAAACTGCCATCCTGATCGCTGTCAGGACTCCCAAGGGTTTGGTTATCTCCCTGAACCTGAAATAAGGCACATCCAGCCAAGAAAACTGGCCAGTCACCCTCCTTACAGAATTGAGGACCACCCCTGGTTTGCAGGGACACCTGCTGTGTCCCCCATGAGGTCTATCAGAAGCTGAGACAGCACCTTCCAGCCAAGGACTGCAACCACTTTGCAAGAGCCTTTCTACCACATTTTGCCACACACAAGAATTTAAAAAATCTGGTTCAGAAAAAACTCACCCATTTTGCACCCAACAGCAAGGCAAGATGCAACCCAAATCCCAAAGCATCCCAAACACCTCTACTAGAGCTCCTAACAAGGACCACCTGGGACCAGCAAAAAGGTTTTGAGCCAAGCAACCTGCCAGCACTAAGGTTTCACCCATTTTTGCAGGTTCACTCACCTCCCTCACTATGTCCATCCCCAGCAGGGAGCTGGATACAGAGCCAGGTGGCAGGAGAGCAGTGCCACAGGGAGGGCGTCCAAGAAAGCCTAATTAAGTCTGAAAGGAATCCAGAAAACTAGCCTTTCATGTCAGGGTTTGGGCTGGGGGTAGGCTTATAAAAACTCATAGTTAATAAAGCTGCATTTGTGGTAGAGAGCAGACTGTGATGAACCCGCCATCCATGAAACACCAAGGTGTCCATGGGGACCATCGCTTGTCAGGAAAATCCTGGGGTACTCTTGGTTGTTTAATTCCTACTTTGAACCTGACCCTCTGGCTCCTCTCCCAGCCAATGCCAGAGGGATGCTCCTCCCAGCTGTGTGCAGACCCACAAACAAAAAGCCCCCAACCCCTACATGAGTAAGCAGCAAGTGGGGAGGGGAGGGGTGGCCCCGTGCTGCCATCCTCCGTGCCGGGGTGCTGGCCGGCTGCTGTGACTCACTGCCCTGGATCAACGGCTGCGCTGACACATCCAGCAGCTATTTAATACTTCCTGAAGTCTCTCCCTGCCGGAAGGACTGGGCCTGCTCCTGGGCACCAAAGGGGAGGAATGGTACTGGCCCGCCTGCTGAAACCTCTGGCGGGGCAAAGGCCTCCACGCTACTCAGGTGCGGAGAAGTACCCAACATGAAGAAGATCCATAAAGAACCAAAGCCTCCTGACAACACTCATCCTGCAGCAGGTTGGAGGGCATGAGCTATGGTCCAGGTTTCCCTCCAGGAACAGTGTCCCCCTGCCTCGGGTCCCTCTTTTGGACAGGCACCAACTGCCTTCAGCTGAGCTGTTGGAGGGATCGAGCAGTTCTGCACTTTCCATGCCACGTCCATCCCAGGACAGAAGGTGATGCCATGGTCAGGGTTGGCACCGCTGGCAGGTCCAACGCTGGGCACAGATCAGCCATGGCACTTCCCAGGCTGTCAGTTTCCATGCTGGGCAGAGGTGACCATCCACATCCCTGAATGAGCTGTCTGTGCAGCAGAATCTGGCAGCAACAGATGGTCACTGCCTCCGTAGCTGGGAGCACCAGGCAAAGCTCCTGCCTGCAGCCACTTGGTGCAGGATCTTTCCATGATGCCAGCTTGTCCCGAGGATGCTGGCCCCGGGATCCTGAAGAAACACATCCTCTGGTGAAAAGCAGCCAAGAGGGCCACCCACCAAAGAGGTCAGCATCCTGTCCTTCAGTGTGGGGGCCATCAGGGTGTGGGGGCAGGACACCAGCACAGGGCTCCAAACTGGAGCAGCAAATGGGTTACTTCATCCTGGCACAGAGTTGACAGGGGTTAAACAAGCTCAAGAGGTGACAAACGAGTCCTACCAGAGTGGTCACAGCCAGAGAGGCAGCTCTTCATCCTTCCACCGTCACAGGGAGGGTGTGCAAGCGTTACTCACCCCCCAGGCCCATGGAAGCCACCAGCTCTTGCGCAAGGCAGCCACAAACACCCAGGAGCAAGGAAGCAGCAGGCATGGGGATCTAATTCACACCCAAGCGCTTATTTAGGGGTGGCCATAATAGCCCCATATCCTCAGTTCACCCATCATCCCCCATCCAGCTCCCTACTCTGACATGGTGTGCCTAGAAGCAAGCCCTAAAAATCAGCAAATTACCAAAATCAGTAATTTAACCTTAGGTTTTACCAGAGATATGTGGATGGACCCCAGACCAAACACCCCTCAGGCTCCATTGCCCTTCAATAGCAAGCAGCGTCTGCTGGGGGCATCCTATGATGCACACTTGGCATCAGCAAAAGTTACATCCATGTTTCAAGGGCTCTTCGCACCAAAGGATATCAGAGGAAAACTAAGTCCTGTGGCATTTGCATGCTCGAGAGCTAAAGCATGACTTGAGCCAGAAGTCACAGCCCACCACCAAAATCCCCTGGCAGTCCAAGCGGAACGTGTCTCACACAAGAGGATCTTGCAGGAACTGCCCAAAGAGACAGATTTCTGGAGAGCCATGAGCACCACACCAGCAACCCCCCCATTAAGAGAAAAATAGAAGCTTAGAGATTTTCTGCTCCACTTCCTCCCAAAAATTACAGACCCACGCTAACATGCCTGGGTTGGCTGGCCAATGTTGAGCAGGGCAGGACGAGTCAGGGACAAATCCTGCCCAGGGCTGTGGCGCAGGATGGGGACGATCCTTGGGGTGACGGCCTTCGGCAGGGATTTAGGGAAGGGAGGCTTACACCACAACTGATGCCAAAAACACAAACAAACACTCCACCTGTGGGGAGTTCTCTCACTATTTCTTTAAGCCAAGCTTTTGGGTCTGCTACAGCACCAGACCCACACGGAAACTTCAGAAACAGCACTGGGAAGAACCTGGGACACCTTTTCCCCGTCTTAAACAAGTTAAGATTTGTGGTCTTGGCAGGTCAGCATTGAGAGTCATATGAAACATCAAGGATCACAGGCAGTGGTGACATTTTAGGGATGATTACTAGTCAGTCCACCCCACAGATGAGCCACCAACCAAAAGCTCATTATAAATTAAAAGCAGCAAAAACACCCCTGCACCTACTGCACACACTCACATTACAGCATTTCAGCCTGGAAGCGGAAGGATCATCTTTCACACCTTTATGCATCGTATTTCTCCCTGGCAGCACTAATGGTTACTGCCCATGGAGGGAGAAGAGCTGGCAGGGCTGCCTGGTAAAGTCTGCCCTAAACACCAAGGTTTGCGAGGGAACCATTAGCAGCACCTGCTATTCCTGGAACCATTACTGTCACCCCAAACCCACATGGGAAGAGTGACTTCATGAAAGCAGCTGGAAGTAAATCCACAGTTTCTTCTCAAGGGGGAGAAGTAAAATTAGCAACAGTGTGTGGATTAGAGGGCAAAGAGGAAAGGCTTTTGCACTGCCATGCTCTTCTTTTTCTTGTGTAATTGAGCATGCCCTGATGCCATGCCCAGGATGGATCTAGCCTTGCCTCTGTTCTGGGCCAAGGTACTCGGTCTAGGTATCTTGGGACTTGAGGCTGATCTAGAGCAGGTTCATTATCTTCAGGGGGTGACTCACAATCCAGCTCTGAAAAGGAAAGCTGTGAGGGGTAATTGCCAGACCATCCGCACAGAAACACAACCGTGGCACACATATGCCAGCAGGTCCAGCAGCTCCGCTGTGTTCGCCTTCCACAGCAGCCAGTCATCAGTGAAAGCACGATGCAATTTGTGAACATTCCCCCGTTATTACACACAGACCATGCCCCTAGTCAGAACACAGCTTATACTGCTCGCCACATGGAACACAGGAGAGCTACTGCAAATCTAGAGATGCAAGAGCCTGTTCAAGCCTTGGAAATGCTCCAAAGTACCTGCTTTCTCCTCCCTAGCCAAAGAGAAAGAGAATTTCCATTCACCCCCACCTTCAAGGGCAAGGTCAAAATGGGGAAAACCCAACCAATGAGCTCTCTCTCACAATGCCTCCAGAAGAGCCAGAAACGACCCTCAAAGCACAGCTTCCTTGAGAAGCTCACCCAGTCCAGCCCAGAGGATGAGATGCACCTTGGCCACCTGCAATGCAAGTGGAGACAGGCACTCTCCATGTCTCCTGTCATATTAGTCAAGAATTTCATCTCCATAGGATTACAGGAAAATTCAGGCTCTGTAGCTCTTCTGCAAGTAGGACCAGGGACATATAAAAGCAAAATGACTTTATTTTCCATTTCCAGAATAACTTGCAGTTTCCTACTGTGCTTCAGAAAGCAGCCACATGTCAAGGACACACTGCTGAGTCTCCAGAGAAGAGGATGCACTGATGAATATGCAGGTGCATGCTGTCATGGATATTTATTTATAACTTTGTAGGATTAAAAACAATTTTAATGACCATTTGCAGAGAGATGAATAGGCTCCTTTCTCTCACATACACAGACACAAAGACAAATAAACAAGAGATCCAGAATTAATCCAGGCTGAAACCTCTGATAAGACCCTTGGGTATTTTAGAAGTCTCTGCTTTCACACTACCTGACACACGATTAATTAGTTGGAGGTGCTATCAATCCCTGCCTGAACCCACCCAGAGATAATAAGCTCTTTAAAGCACTAAGATCACGGCATATCTCTGGAGAGGCAACTCCATCTGGGACATCCGTCCAGGGATACAAATCACAGTCCTTCAACAGGTGATGGAAATCATGGCCACATGACCAACTCTAATCCCCAAAACCGCCTTGCTGGACCTTTGGCTGAAGCACATCCATTCCCGGGTCCCAAGGATGCTTCCCTTCCATAGCGGGAGAGCGAATGTCCTTTCACAACATATGATGCTGAGTTAGTAAGATTTTTAGAAGACTAGAAAGAGCAATGGAAAAGGTCTTTAAAAAACCCAACCAAATCAGAAAACTAACAACAAAATCCCCCAAACAACTACAGGAATCCTTTATGTAAAAAAGCCTATTCAGACACAGCATTTTTTCCCCACTGATGGTGGGCAGGTGGGAATACCTTGGACCAGGTATGATGTGGTACAACCCTGTGCTTGTCCAGGGTGGGTTAGCCCTGGGAAAGCCTCACAGAGCCACTCCTTTGGGATGGGACTCTGAGGACTTGACACTGAGAAAGCCCCATCCCAGAAGAATCAGGGCAGGGAGAAGAGGAAGGAAAGGTGACCTCAGAGTAAGTTTGGGAAGCACCTAATTGTCTACAGGCACAAACCATTAAAGACCTGGGCATACTGGTCAAGAGCCGTGGGAGATCATGAGCTGCTTTCTGACAATTAAGCTGTCCCTCAGAGAACCATGTGTTTGTGCGTGTGTGTTTGTGTTGCAGCAACCAAACAGCACCGATCACAACATGCAAAGAGGTCCAGCATTCCCACTGCCAATGTTTGGCTCTTTGCAAAAAAGAGCGCTGACACCTCCAAACATTGCCAGAACTTGGAAAAGAAAATAGAAATTGGCAAGTGAAAACAGCAACCACAAAGCCTCCAAAAAAACCAACACAACCCATCCTTATTCTTATCTAGAGATGCCTACGGTGTTCATCCAACCTGCTGCACACCACCAGCTGCCTCAGGCAAGCATCCAAGGGCAGAAGCTGCACACTCACATTTCCTGGGCAAAGCAATATTTGCAGCAGGAATCATTAAACCAGCAAGAACCCTACAAGTGCTCTCCCTGTCAGACAGCTTCACAACACCACGTGGGTGCCAATGGTTTCCCAGGCTGGCAGGAAAAGCAGGGAGCAAAGGGGAGGCTGCCACTCGCTGAGCTTCTCTGCCAAAACAGCTACTCTCCCACAGGATGCTCTAGGGGCCTCCAAAGTCCCCGCTGTGCTCAGGAGCACAGTACTAGGTCTAACATCATGGAGAACATCCCTGGGGGACTCTAGACCCCAAAAGGCTGTTGAAAGCACTGTGACATCCCATTGTCACTCCTCCCAGTTACGCAGGAGGCATCTGGGGGGACACAGGAAGAGCTGAGCACATGGCTCCTACGGTGAAGAGCTCCAGCAGGTTCTGTGCTGCAGCAGGGTCGGGAAGCAGCAGAAGAAACCTTCTAAAATTCAGGCAGTGCTCAACTGCCCCAAAGTTTTCCAGTTTACAGCTGATCCAGCCATGTGTTCGGTTAAGAAGTGTCGTGGGTTATTTCTTTTTCCCCCCTTCTTTTTTTTTTTTTCTTTTTTTTTAAGCAACAAGTTATTCTAGATTACTAGCCCAGGGCAGCTGGAAGCACCCCAGCCCTCAAGAAAGTGCTGACTCCAGCCCACAAAAAGCCAGATAATCAGCCGCTTTTAGAAGCTCATGAACTTGGCATCTGAAAAATGGAAAGAACATAAAAATGTTAGCAATCCTTTACAACAATAGGATTCTGTTAAAAACCTTCAGTGGAGACACGCTTATGCCTTAATTTGAATACACAGGTTTACAAGGGCATAGACAAGTTGAGACAGATGGAAGAACACGCTTTAAAAAGATGCTCTTGAAAACAATGCATACACACAGAGCTGACACTTAAAGTGTCCCTCACACCTTTATTTACACTTGGGCACAGAGTAACCCATTGTCAAGCAGCACCTGGATTTCTACCTCCCTCACCACAGCACCCAGCCTTGCATGACTCCAGAAAATACTCTGCTCTGAGGCCCTGGCACACACATCATGGCCTCTGAGTCAGGGAGGATTAACCCTTTGTCTGGATTTGTTCCCAAACCATTTCCCCCCCAGCACATGGGGAAACAACAGAACATGGGCTTGGGTCAATTCCAAGCCACCACTGGAGGTTCTTCATAAAGCAGAAGACATAAACAAGAGAGGACAGAGAGAGATGCTGAAACACATGGGTGAGATGAACCAGTGTGGACCGTGCAGATGCACTCATGCAATATTTCCCTGCAGCACGTGGTGATGGTGAAGGAAACCACAACACTCATATTTCCTACGGAGGTGAACAACACACACGTTGCCAGAGCACACCAGCTCCCACCAACTCCGTTCAACATTCAAAATTCTTCAGCACAGAAGCTCCACTATTTGCCTGGGTGCAGTAAATCCCTGTATCTCCAGCAATTACACCACGCTACCTTTTTTGGTCAAGTCGTATTTCCAAGACCAGGGAAGCTGTGATGATTCAGATTGGCTGTTGCTGCACTGCTTCAGTCGCTCGCCACTGAAAGGTTTGGCCAAGCCTGGCAAGCTCCCCAGCACGCTCACTGTGGCCTGCAGGTATCCAAAACTACTGAACGTCTGAGCAGAGCCATAACTCACTTTTTTTAAGCATCAGGGGAAAATAAAAATAAATTAGAATAAGTTAAACTTTATTCTTAAGTGATTGTCTCAGGGTCAGATTGTTGCTTGGGTCCCCCTCTTTAGGACCTGAGGTCCCCCTCTTTAAGAACTAATTCTCATGTCTCTCTCACACTCATTTGCGAAGAGTTTTATATTTTAGAGCAACTGGCATCCCCTTGCTAAGAAATTTCAGAGTGCAGGACCCCTGGAGCCGCAGTGCTCAATGCTGTGAGTGCTGAGCATCCACAGGCACTGGCCTCACAATTTTCTATGGCACTGTGGAAGAAAGGCTTTAGGAAGATCTATGCACTTGGGGGAGCTTCTTGACTTCCACGCCATTTCTTTCAAGAGGGCATAGGGAAGCTGCGGAGCTATGCCGAGAGGGAGGCCAGGCACCCGTGCTCAGGCTCTCCCAGCAGATAACTGGGATGTGGGAGGATTCCTGGCATTCCAATGGCACCAGCAGAAGGTAAGAACATCCCCCCCTTCCCCACAACCCCTTTCTGAGAAGACACCACCAGCACTGCCTGATAAGGAAAACAAGCAGTGTTTGGAAAAGCTTCCCACTCCTACCCACTGCAGATACAGCATGTGCACACGCGTTTGCTCTCTTCTCCCTGAGCTGCAATTCCTGCCACATGAGGAGGGCAACTCCCCACACAGCTGCCCCTCGAGGCGAGCGGACAGGTGTGTGTGTGTGCGTAGCACCGCTGCCCCATTCCGGCGGGATCCAGCGCCCCGCCATTTGACAGCAGAGCTCTGGCAGTCGTGCTCCCACACGTTCCCGGGGCCCCGTGCCTGCCTGGCAAGTCTTGGCAGAGCACGGGGCCAGGGCCCGCAAGCGTGCCGTTAGCACCGGCATCCCTGGGAGCTGGCCCTGGCTCCCTGCGAGCAGCAGCCAAAGCTCCCGTCTCGCCTCTTTGGACTATTTCTCACCCGTTTCCACCTGTTTCTTCCTAATTTCTCCCGAAATCAGCCATCCCGAGGGGAGTGCCACGGGCTGTGCTGGAGGTAGCCACTCTGAGTGAGAGGTCCTCGGCTGTGACCCCTTCTTCCATACAATATCCTTGAATGCACGGTTGGGTTTTTAACCTGCTGTTGGGATTTCATCTCGTAATTACAACGTGCTGTTGCAGGGCAGGGAAAAAACAAGGAGAGAAGTTCGGTGTCCCGTCCACCCCCTCCTCCTCCCCGCAGCAGGCCACAAGAGGAGTTACGAAACAACCTGCCAACCTGCCGGCAGAGTTCACAGAAGGCATCAGAAGTATGCAGCTGGAGTCTGGCTCTTATCGAGGAATTTAACCCCTATCCTCAGGGAGACGGAGACGTCTCTGAAGGGAGAAAAGACGGCCGGTTTTGCCCATCGGATGCGGATCGCGAAGGGAGGAGGCTCCTGGCACGGGCAGCTGAGACCCCCCACGCCGCCTCGGGCGCTCCTCCGCTGGGGGCTCTGGCCGGCGTTTGCCGCGTTAGTGGGGCGGCGATGCTGCTCCTCCGGGCGGGGCCTGGGTGAATCGTGCCGGCGGCCGGAGCTCCGGGGGATGCCAGTGCCAGCTCCCGGTGTCTCGGGCAGGTGGGAGGCAAAACCACGCGGTGCTCGACCGACCGGGACACGACCGGGGCGGCACCGGGCAGGTGGCAGCGGGATCGGGGTTTCGCCAGCGCCTCTCCCAGTCACCCCAGCCCGGGCTCTCGCTACGGGATCCGGGGTTACCGCGGAGCCTCGCCCCAGGCCAGCTCCTCGCCGCCCCTGCCCCACTTTGCAGCCCCGTGGGGCTGCCCCCAGCCCCGGTGGGCCCTGCCAGGTGGGCGAGGCGCCGGCTGCCCCGGGGACGGCTCTCTCCGCGGAGACCCGGGGCCAGCGGCCCCGCCGCAGCCGCATCCCCCCTGCCCGGGGCCGCTCCCGGAGGTGCCGGCCCGGCTG
>WBMZ01017967.1:0-10620 GCA_013400975.1 Atrichornis clamosus | reverse complement strand
CCGCCGGCCCCGGCCCGCCCGCCCGGCGCCCCCCGCCCGCAGGATGTTCAAGAAGTGAGTGTGGCCGGGCTGGGGGCGGTGGAGGGTCGGGGGAAGGGAAGGGGCCGGGCGGGCCCGGCGCCCCCTCAGCCCCGGGCTCGGAGCTGCGCTGGCGGGAGCGGCCCCGCGGCCTCCCCGGCAGCACCGCCCGCAGCCCTCGGCTTTGCCTTGGGCACTCTTTAAATGGAGCTGAGTCATTAACTTGTCCCAACTTCGGCGTGCTACAAAGCGCTGTTCGTACTTCTGTGGTGCAGGTGAAGGATTCACCTGAGCAGGGCTGTGGGTGTTTATGATATCAGGAAAGTACTCTTGGAGTTGAATGGAATAACACTGTATGCCAAGGTTTATCTGTGAGACTAAACACAGGTTTTGTGGCCATACACAAAGTTAATGGATGAAGAAAGCTTACTAGTGGGGCCCCTTACCTTTCCCCAGCCCAGTGTTCTAAGGAGACAAATTTAAGCCTCATGAAGTCCTGGATTTGAAAGTTGAATGGTCGGTGTGCTGTTAAACTTTTGTAATGAATTTATAAACATTTCTGAAGAATGTTGCTGAGCTACAGCGTGTTTTGTGCAGCAAATTGTGCGTTTTAAGAATACTTTTGCTTACTTAACAGATTTGATGAAAAGGAGAATGTATCAAACTGCATCCAGCTGAAGACTTCAGTTATTAAAGGTATCAAGAATCAACTGATAGACCAATTTCCTGTAATTGAACCATGGCTAAACCAAATCATGCCAAAGAAAGACCCAGTCAAAATAGTAAGATGGTAAGTACCTCTCCTGTTAAACTTTGTTTTCAAGGTGCTACGATTGCTTCATCAGAATGTTTACTTTGTAGATGAACCTAGTGTTTTTGAAAGGCATCTCTCATTTCTTAATAGCTAATAGTCCATGTTATGGCCAAACCAGAAAGTTGACGTGTGCTCTTTGTGCTCTTTAAGGCACATGCTAGTAGGATGCTTGAAGAACTTAAAACTGCTGCCTAGTAGTGAATGTGCCGTTTGTTCAGGGACTCTCCAAGGATCAGCCTGTTGTTGAAGGGAAACATTCAGCTTTATGGATATGGACGCTCAAACTTGTTTGGATTCCTGCCAGTAACATTTTGTACTATTTTTGGGCTTCCATATATTATCTTGATTATTTTCTTTTTTTTCTAAATAGAGGGTAGTATGTTTTTGCTGACTTCTCCTTATTCACTCCTTGTATTGCATTTAAAAAAAAAGCCAAGGAAATGTGGTTTGTGTATTTTGTCTGTAGGTTTCTTTTCTATCAAAGGGGAAAGAAGTGAACAGGAGACCACTCTTGAAGAATAAGTCATACAAAAAGATAATATTTTTAGTTTTAAATTTTCTTGCTAGTTGGCTGTCTTAATTCTCAAGTGCTAAGATAGACCAGACTCCATGAAGTGAAATATTTTCTTTAAACTATAGAAGGGTTAAGTGGCTGTTGGAATAATTAGTGGATTTTTTTTAACCTTGCAGTCATGAACATATAGAAATCCTCACTGTGAATGGGGAGCTGCTGTTCTTCAGGCAAAGAGAAGGAATTTTTTACCCAACGCTAAGGTTGCTTCACAAATGTAAGTTTCTGAGAGTGGTGATGCTGGGAAGAGAAGGGTGACTGTGATTCCACAGGACTTCTGCAGAATCAAATTAAAAAGAGCTTGCTACTTCTATGTTCATATATATATATATTCCAGAATAGATCTTAAAGATACGGTATACTTCCTCAACTGGAATTTATTGTTTTTTCTGTTTTACCTGTCTATATGAATTGCTTCCTTACTATTTCTTAAGCAATCTGAACTCTGATTAGTAAGAAATAAATTGTTCAAAATATGTTGGGAGGTTTCCCTAGGACAGACATGTAAATTTGTTAGTCCCTACCTTTTTTCTTTCAAGTCTTGTAGGTATACAAATACTTGTAGGTTCTTACTAGAAAAGTATTCTGTAGCCATGAATTTAATGGTATCATGTGTACTTTCTCCTGTAGGAACTTATGCTGCATGCTTTTTACTTAATAACATGTGCATTATTTTTCTTGCTGTTCTGCTTGACTGTGTTACTCTGATTTGGATCCCAAAAAACGTTATTCAGTCAAATCTCAGTGTTGGAAATACTTCAAGAAGGTGCCTTCGCTTGAAGGATAGCTTGGAGAGCTGACAGCTTTCCTGAATTGTGTCCACCTTTGCCTTTTTTGTCCTGTTAATGTTAAACTGTTTCTCTTTCATGTTAATTTGTAAGAGTGCATGTAGTTTGAGGGATTTAAGACCCTTTGGGTTTAAGACCTCTTAGGATGTGGGCACTGGGGTGATGATTTTTCCTGGAGGAAAATTATTACTCAGTCTGTGGGCCTGTGAGTGTGCAGGAGCCATAGGCCTCTAGTGCTGGATTACCTTTGGTTCTCAGATCAAAGGTGTGGTCTGGGAGGACAGTCCTTGTGTCCTTTTGGGACAGTCCTTGTGTCCTTCTGGGATGGTACAGCCCAGCAGGAGCTCTGGTATTTGTTTCACAAGCTTCCTACCCTTGCAGCACACTCTGTGTCCAATTGCCCCATCTAAACTGACTTGATAATGAGCTATTCATGTTACCTTACTGTATTAATTGCAATGCTGTATCTTTCCCCTCCTAGACCCATTTATTCTACCGCATCAGCAGGTTGATAAAGGCGCCATTAAATTTGTTCTAAGTGGAGCTAATATAATGTGCCCTGGCCTGACATCTCCTGGAGCAAAGCTTTACCCTGCTGCTGTTGATACTGTCGTTGTATCCTTCTTTAATTATGAATTTTTGTTTGCTGTGAGATGAGTTAAATTTCTGTTCCTGTGTTCTCAGTAGGTCATAATCTGGATTACTTTGGATTTTAATGTGGATTTTAATTGGATTTGGTGAAATAACTAGTAACCAGAAAAGAGCTGCAGAGGTTGAGATATTATTTGGCAAGGGTCATATCTTTTCACTTACTGTATGTTCCAAACCAAATAACTATTCCTTCAGTACTGTTGGGTGGGCTGCTGTTTCATTAATCTCATTGGAAAGTGGAGCTCCTTGGTGATTTTATGCAGAACTTTAAAAGTAGATGAGGAGATGAGGTGCAGTGTAGTTTGTCCCCTGCCTCCTTAGTCAATCTTGTATTCCCTTCAGTTAAAGAATTCTCTCGTGTTCCTAGGGAATTGGGAAAGGTGTTCAGCATCAACTATACTGTAGTCAGGACTTGCTCTGTGTGTCTGATGAAGTTAGCATATGTAAAATGAGGAAAATGTGCTAATTTACTCCTTATTATATTACTGAGAAAGGAACCCTGAGCAAATACAGCGTTAATAACACCAAGCTGTGCTGCTTCTGTTGTTAGTTAGATGCTATAGGAAAAGGTCAGCAGTTAACATCACGTGTTGCTAAGCTCTGAAAAGGACACATCTGATTTCAGTACTTGTGACTTTTAAATTTGTGTCTCAATTCTTCTGTGCCTTGGAATCTAAAATGGCCCCACAAACATGTGCTGTTTTGTTCCAGAAAGGGAGAGACTGTCATCTCTGTGTTAGGCACAAAGGAAGAAATGGAGTGTAGTACTGGGAGATTTTTTTTCTGTAATTGCTGTTCCAAGTTCATAAATACACGCTTTGTTCTACACACTGTGATTCAATTGTTAAATGCAGTGCATTGTTTTGCTTATCTTTAAGAGCTGGAGCTCTAGAATTACTAAAAGGGTAAAAGTTCAGCACTGGCTTTTGAAAGTTTTTTGTAATTTCTTTATATTGCTTTTACTTTTCTGAAGCAGTTAAAAAAAAAATCTGTTTTCCTTAGCAGTAATTTGCAGGCAATAATGGCAGAGGGAAAACAACATGCATTATGTGTGGGAGTAATGAAGATGTCAGCTGAGGACATGTAAGTGTTTTAAAAACTGAAATATAACCTGTCCCACATTGTTATTTTCAGGTTGGAATATAAGCACGACTGTCGAGATTACTGTATCACTGTTGCAGCAGGTGTTGTTCAAGTACAGAGTTTTTTAATATTCGATTTGTTGACTGGTAGTCAGGGAAATAAGAGGAGGCAGGGAATGTCTTCCATACTTGTTTGGAATTAAAATAGTTCTTTTCATGTGAATACGGATTTTAAGACACGACATTAGTGCTGCTACTGAATGTTAGTATTTCTAGCACTCTGATCATACTTTCTCAAAGATCTTGTTGAACAAAGAAATATTTGTATCAAGTACTTACTACCTGGGCTAGGCAAGAGATGCAATTTAGATTTGAGAGGATTGAAAACATCAAAGAGATTTTTGTCTGCAGGGACAGCAGAGACTCAAGTCCTGCTGGAGTTTGGTTGCCTGTCTGGGCCTTCCTTCCTCTGTGGCCTGCTCTTTTTCCCTAAGGAGTACCCACATGCAGCATTCCTACTTGATGTGCTGACTAACTTAGCTGAGCTTCTTGTGAAATGTAGAGGTCTGCTCAGGGGATCAGCTGAAAACTATTTGAGAAGGAAAAGAGATAGGAAATGGAAATGGATGATTGTTGTTCTTGGCTTTCAGATAGCGCTAGATTGTAGGTAGCTAAATCACTTTGTCGTTTTAAGTTCTGTAAGGTCCTGAGCAGGATGTGAGGTGCACCCAGCAGCTTTGGGCAGTGTTGGTTCCAGCCCTGTCATTTGTGGCAGTGAGGAAGCTGATTTTGGTGAAAACGAGTCACTCTTTTTTGTGGGGATAACTCTAAGCAGGATCATCTCCTGTACTTGATGACTGTTGCCCTGAGCTGTAATAGCACAAGGGAGAGAGGTGGGAATGTGTTAGACAATGGATAGAGTAGGATTGCAGAAACCTGCATTTGGACCTGCTGTAGCTGTTGAGGAATTATATTCATTAAGATTCTTTGCTGTGCTTCAAAAGACTCCCAAGAGTAAGTGGAAAGAAAAGTTCCTTGTGTCCCAGTCCTAAGTCTGCAGTGACGTCCTGTGATCATTGCAAACCAAGGTTCTCTATACTCCTAATTCTAACTTCAAATTCACCAGCCTTGCAGCTGAATATCTTGTTCCTGTGAGAAGCAGTAAGAACTGGAGAGGAAAATGAAATGATACTGATCTCTACAGTCTGTTAGCTGCTTTTTTGTGTGACATTGTTCCACAATTTTATGGTTTAATCAGTGAGATTTCAGTCTCTTGGTGTGATTACAATACATAATGTGTTAGTACTGTGTTAGCAGCATTTTACTTCCTGATTATTTTTGGACAAGTTGGGTAAGTAATAGAACGCTTGGTGTAAATAGAGTAAATTATATTCTCCAGGGGAATGAAACTTGTTCTCACTCCGAGAATGAGATTTGTCTAGTTTATTGTGACAAAAGTATTTTTTTTTTTTTTTAATGAGGAATAATGTACTGGAAAAACACACTCAATGCAGACACAAAGCAATAACCTTTAAAAGATGACATGGCTCAAAAGATAGAGTCAGTACTATAGAGGATAGCATGTCTGTAACATGCTGTAAGTCCTTGGCACATAAATTTAGCATTTTTAATTCTTTATTAAGTGGATAGATGACCCACTGAGGCAGCTCACCTGTGTTAGATCATGTCAGTGGTACACTTGGAACCAGAACTTAACGTTCCACATTCCAGCTGTGATGTACCACCTTCTGTGTTGGGAGGGGAAGACTCACAACTCCTGTGCCACTTGGATAAAGAAATGCTAAAGTTGAGAAAAGTAGTTGTCTGAAGAACTGTGTCCCACAAAGAAATAGTAAAAATACTGTGGAAGGCTGTTGAAAAAGTGTGGAAGGCAAATATTGTCCTCTTATCAGCCAGCAATGTGGGCACATGTAATAACAAATATTGTTTCTTGTCCACTTGCTTTTGAAGATAAGGACCTTGTGGTTGATAGCTTTTTCCCTTCCAGTTGACAAATGTTGTACTTTCTACTTTAAATAATATATTTTGTACTGCTCTAATATTTAACCTAGCTAATACTTCTGTACCTCTTTCCTCCTTCTACAGTGAGAAGGTCAACAAAGGGATTGGTATTGAAAATATCCATTATTTAAATGATGGCCTTTGGCATATGAAGACATACAAGTGAAACAACAGGAACTGTTACTCCAAAGGAATGCACTTAGATTAAATGTGGACTGCTTTGTAATTCCTTGTTTTTAATGTGACTGAATGTACAAATTATTTTGTTCTGTGGCTATGCTAAATAAATCAATTGAATGCAAAAGTACTGTTAGGCTACAATAGTTTTCTAGATTTCTTTTTATTACAGTTATTTTGTGTTGTCTTAAACCCAGGTCTTCAGTGGCTGAAGATATTTGATGAAAGATTCTGCATGGACTCTGAGTAGACTATTTCAAGGAAAGGAGGAAAAAGCCAAGAAATGTTTACATTTTTATGCTCTTCTAGAAGAGTAATATAAAGTGTATGTGAAATATAAATACGGTTTATAAAACCTCTGAAACATTTCAGATTTTTCTTCTGATTAACATGTTAGTCTACCTGTTTCTGGAATGTGGAGAAAATCAGTTTTTTTGACATTATTTTTTAACTTATTAACAGCATTAACTTCATTTTACTTAAGGATTTTCTCTTTTTAATACGCATTTATCTGTATAGGATTTATGAACCCAGACTGATATGTGGACTAGAAATTCTCTTATGCTGGTTCATATCTGAAGACTATACCTGTGTTCAAATTTCTACCTGCCAACACTTTGATATTGCTCTCCTTATAGAGGAGTTTATAGTAACAGTGGGCACACTCCCAGTGGAGCGTGTGCCACCCTGGTGCCTGACGCTTTCTACTCCCTGTTTGCCGCCTTATTTTAGGAGCAGAAACAAAATCACTGTTAAATAAAGGCATGATAGCAAAACATGGTTATCAGTGTAGCCAGGAGCAAATTTTCCACGTGGAACTTCTAGAGTTCTCAGCTTGTGCACACTGCCACACGTACGTCCAGCTACAGAACGGGTTCAGGAGCACTGTGTGTTTGTCTGGATACCCCAACCCTTTGTTCAGCAACTGCATACTCAAAGCTACGCCTATGGAAAAATGGAATCATGTAATAAACTAAGGAAACTTTTAAGGTCTACCACTCATGACTGTCTCTGGAAGCATTTATTAATATTTCAAATCTTTATTCTAACACATGCATTTTACAATGGCAGAATGTAACTTTGTGTGCCAGTGCCTTGTCTTGGTGCTGTTCAGCATGCTTGGTTTTCCTGCCCTGAGACCTCTACAGAAGATAGTAGCCAAGGTGTTCTCCATCTAATTCTAAAGCCAAATTAAAGACATGGGCGAAGGCATGTATTACCTAGTATGTGCTACTTTTAAAATTATCCTGTAAAATTATTTACAAGATTGTATTTTGGAAAATGACAGGGTAAATCTGAAACTATGTATCAATATAGGAAGATGAAACGTAAGCAGTGCTGCAGAAAAAGTTTGATCAAGCCTCAGAATGCTGAGGAACATTTCTGTGCATCTTAAAGATTCCACTATAAATGTACTGGTTTCTCGTTAGTGCTATGGGAAATCAGTTTGTGCGTCAGTGGGTTTTTTTTTTGGTGTAAAATGATCTAGTCTTATATTTTGAGGCTTGCTTTTTCCTCTTCCATCTTCTGTCATCTTACAGTACTTCAAATCTGTAACAAATGAGATTTATTCTCATTTGAATTGTTCACTCTCATTCTTTCTCCTATGATTGCTGTTGTTGCAGGGGGGTCAGAACTCTTTAATTTCAGAAATACCAAAATCAAAATTTTGCTTTCTTCATCTGATTTTGTCAAGAGTATTCCCAGCCGTGGGTCTAACCTTCATAACCTCATTCTGTAAGAAACAAGTCAAATCAGGCCTTATTTGTCTACCAGTTAGCAAAACATCAAAAATACAAGTTTTACCTAGGTTTTGGCAGCAATCATACATGTTTGTCGTGCTGTCAGCTGAGTTCTGAGGATGAGAAGGTGCATCTTGTCTCACCTTTTGCACATTCTGAAACATCTGAGCTGTGGGAGCTTGTCTGGGGGTCTGAGCAGTTGTCTTACCTTGTCTGAAAGGAAGGACCTGATGCTTAAAACAAAAACCCCAAGGTGTGGATACTTTCATCAGCTCTGAAGCAGCTGTTTCCCTTCCTCACCTGCTCCCTTGCAGCTCAGGGTCGGGTGTTACAAACGGTCTGTTAAAGGTGAGATAACACTGTGTTCTCAAGTGTTCTACGTGTATTGTAGTACCAACAAAGCCTGTGATAGTCCTAGATGTAACGGATGTTGTATCGTCCTTAAGTCTTGAAACATCCATGTCAGTGAATTCTAAATGGAGTAAATATTAAAGTGCTGTTTATTTGCATATGCTATGAGTGGAAGGGAGCGTAACCCAGGAACTTGCGTAAAACTCAGGGTTCTCTATTGTAAAAAAAAAGCATCAAGAAACCCCCAACCAAACATCAAATTGTACTGACAATTAACCAACTTCTTCCTTGTAAACACTATTAGCACGCCCTAACAGGTGTGAAAATACTGAACCTTAATTCTAATGCTTATAGATGGAGTGAAATTTTAAATGAGCAATTAATCTTGTGCTAACAGACTCCCTGACCGTGTTAATACTTATTCAAATACAGTTTATCTTTGTTTTTTGTCTGCTTAGGAACAGCAGTCCAAAGGGCACTTGATATTATTCTGCTGCAACTTCCTAAAAGATTTCTTGTCACCTTGCTTCCTCCTAATTCGCTACTGTGTTAGGAGGCTGTACATGAAGTGGCAGTCGCTGTATAAGCAGTTTAACTCAAGCTATTGTGTAGTTCAGTATAAAAGAAATAGTTTAAAGTTACAGTCTTTGAGACTGAATCTGTGGTCAATTTTATTGGTACTTAGATATAAAGACATTCTAGAAATGCCTGGAAGAATTGAAATAAAGTCTTGCAAAAATATATTTGTAGAGTAGACAAGTTCATTTGAGTTTTCATTAATAAATATTTACATGTACAAACCCCCCATATAAACTTAATTTCCTTTTATAATAAACATTAACAACTTATTTTTATCATTTCATTCCAGCACTGTCAAAAGCCAGAAGCATTTCCCTATAAAAGACTTAGAAAAAAATTCTCCTTCCACTTTTAAGATGAAGAGCTTTACCAACCCTCAATGTGCATAAAAACCTGTACACCAGTACGTGTCAGTACAAATGCGTGTCGTGAGAAGAACTGACTCCGTGGTTCCAGGCCTTCCCTGAGGACCCCTCAGTCATTGTCTGAGCCCGCCGGGGGCAGGAAGACCAGGGCGTCACTGTACGTGTGGCCGTAGGGTCTCAGCCTGTACACCCCGTACATCATCACGTGCATGTGGTTGGGGGCCAGCCCGCTGAAGGTGATGGCCATGTCGGAGCAGCAGCCGTCCACCACCTGCTGCGGGTGAGTGGACATGGCCTCCTTAATGAGGGCCCCGACGGACTTAGTGTTAAAGACGTCTTTTCCTTCTGAATCTTCCGCGTTTTCTGCAAACACCCCAGTGTACTTCAGGCAGATTGCCAGCTGCTTATCCTCTGCAAGTTTCCAGATCATACCTCCCTGCTCTGGACACTTGTCAGGGTCTTCAAGAATGTGGTAGAGTCGTCTTAGTGACTCAATGCTTAAGACGATTCCTCCCTTGCCATCTACGTACTCAAGGTCACCAGATTTCACACTGTGGCCTATGTAAAAAGGCTGCGAGGGGTCTTTTTTCAGTAAGAAATATTTGAGGTTTTCAATTATAGCAAATGTTGTTGGATAAGCAAGGAAGAACCAGTTGAATTCATCCTTATAGTGTTCATATGTTATCTTGTAAGCTTTTCTCATCATCATCCACATATCATTTGCATTGAGGGCTACGGAATCGAACACTTTAACATTTTCAGAGCTGTAGAATTCTGCCTTGTCGCAGTGCCTGCTCCAGGTCTCCTTTGCTGCAGCCCAGTGCCCCAGATCTTTTGGTTTGACAAGGATGATACAGTAAACACGGATACTTTTACTAAGCTCCACACGTTCACCTTCCGAAAGGTTTAGGACATCTTCTTTGTTAGGAGCCTGGATGTGATGATGCTCGTGGTGATGTGCTTTGGTCCCATGGCCCACCTTAATGTGTCCGAGGAGTGTAACCAACATGCAGAAGACTCCTCCAAGCACCACACCCTTCACGAAGGAGCTGCTTTCAGAAATCATTTTTCCTAGAAAAGAGACGCACTGTAAGAACTTACAGGAGTAAGTGCACTAGCGCAGGTTCCATATGGTTCTGCAGCAGCCTTTAATTTCTAAACCCAGCAGCAGTTCCCGTATCTCCCGCACCAGGACAAGGCTGGTGAAAGCGGTGGCAATAACCAGGTTCTCGGGCGCGGCTCTCGGTACCGGTACCGGTACGACAGACCCCACAGGGCGAGCCCAGCCCCCCGGCCCCGGCGCCTGCCCGCCCGAAGCACCGAGAGGCCGCGGCACCGGCTCGGGCGCTGCCGCGGCTACCTCCCGGCCCGTGCACAGCGGCGTTTCTTGGGGAGCCCTCCCGGAGCCCGGGCCCCGCCTGCCCCGCTCCCCAGCGCCCGGTGCCGGTGCCGCCGCAGCC
>WBMZ01017966.1:0-10359 GCA_013400975.1 Atrichornis clamosus | reverse complement strand
GCCTCCCCCCGCCCCCGGCGGCGCGGCTGAGCCGGGGCGGTTCCGCGCTGCTCCGCGGGGCCACGTCGGGCCGCGTGTGCGCGGGGCTGAGCGCGGCGCCGTGACTGCAGGGTGAACTCGGCCGTGCCCAGCGGCTCGGCGGCGATAGGGGAGCGGGCTCCTGACGAAAGCGGAACTCGACCGGGCCCATACAAATCAGAAAAGAGCCCGGCCGCCGCGGCAGAGGGGAGCGGAGCCCGCGGGGGCAGGGACGCCGCCGCCGCCGCGCTGCACGGACCAGCGGCGCCGCGAGAAGGCGCCTCCCGATCTCCGTCCGGGTCCGGCTTCGACTCCAGCTTCGGCCCCGTCTCGGCGAGCGCGGAGCGGGACGGCCGGCAGCACCGGGCTCCGTGCACCGGGCAACGCTCCGCACTGCGCGGCGCTGCGCTGGGTGCCCCGGGCGGCGGACGCGGGGCACCATGATGAGCAACTACCCGGACGGCGAGGAGGACACGGTGGCGCTGCTGGCTCATGACACCAGCGGCAGCAAGGAGCCGGATCGGGGCAAGGAGGAGCTGAGCGCGGAGAAGGGCCCCGAGAAGCCGGACCCCTCGCAGAAGCCCCCCTACTCCTATGTGGCCCTGATCGCCATGGCCATTCGAGAGAGTGCGGAGAAGAGGCTCACGCTGTCCGGGATCTACCAGTACATCATCAGCAAGTTCCCTTTCTATGAGAAGAACAAGAAAGGCTGGCAGAACAGCATCCGCCACAACCTCAGCCTCAACGAGTGCTTCATCAAGGTGCCCAGGGAGGGAGGCGGCGAGCGCAAGGGCAACTACTGGACCCTGGACCCCGCCTGCGAGGACATGTTCGAGAAGGGGAACTACCGCAGGAGACGAAGGATGAAACGGCCTTTCCGACCGCCTCCGACCCACTTCCAGCCTGGCAAGACCCTCTTCAGCCCCGACAGCTACGGCTACCTGTCCCCGCCAAAGTACTTGCAGTCCACCTTCATGAACAACTCGTGGCCGCTGGCGCAGCCCCCCGCGCCTATGCCCTACACCTCCTGCCAGATGTCTGGTGGGAACGTCAGCCCCGTCAATGTGAAAGGACTCTCGGGCCCGGCGTCCTACAGCCCCTATTCGCGGGTGCAGAGCATGGCACTGCCCAGCATGGTGAACTCCTACAACGGCATGGGCCACCACCACCACCACCCGCACGCCCACCACCCCCAGCAGCTCAGCCCAGCCAGCCCCGCGCCGCCCGCGGCCCCGGCGGCAAACGGAGCCGGCCTCCAGTTTGCCTGCGCCCGTCAGCCCGCCGAGCTGTCCATGATGCACTGTTCTTACTGGGAGCACGACAGCAAACACAGCGCCCTGCACTCCCGCATAGACATCTAGGGAGGCTCCAGCCGGCCGCCGTCACAGAAATGCACCGACCCCGCTGCCCCTCTCCTATCCCGCCGCGTTCCCCTGCGCTCTGTGTCTCATCCTCGTCTGTAGCTGCGGACTTTCCTCTCTCTGTGCCCAAACTCTCGCGGTGGGGAAATAGCAGCCTTGCCCCGCGTGTAGTGTCAGTGTAGGAGCCGTCCCTCCACGAGAAGAAGGCAGTGTAAGTGTGGGGGCTTCCCCGCGGGGCAGCGCCGGGCAGCGGCGGCCGGGGCCGCCTGTCTTCGGGCGAGCGGGGCTTCACCGGGAGTTTCTCTGCTCGTGTGTGTGTGTGTGTTTGTGAGTTGTTTGGTTTGGCGGTGTTTTTGTTTTAGTTTGTTTTGTGGTTTGGGGTTTTTGGGGAGGGGGAGCATGTAATTAAAAATTGGCTGTTCAGCCCTCAAAATTATGCTCCTTTGTAATTCGGCCATAATCTTTACGGGCTCAGCCTTGGGAAGAGTAAAATGAAGCTTGTAAATAGCGGAGGCATTTTCACGCGTGCAGTGTGGGGCTGGCGGGGCCTAGACACTACCGTGTGCCCAGGGTGCTCGTCCTCCTCCTTCTCTTCATCTTCTCTGTCTTCTTCCTCGCTCTGCAAAGCACTGCGCTTCTTCCGAGCTGTGGCTTTTCGTTAAAATAGTACTTAACTTGGGGACTGCTGTAACAGCAGATGTGCGATATTGCTGGTTAATAGAAACCAACAAACAAACCGCCAGGGTCACTCGTGAAACGTTTCGGCAGCGGTAAATATATTTTTTAAAGGAGACAATGTCCTCTGAGGTCTTAAAAGTAATTTTATACAGGTCTAAAAAAATATATTGATGTTATTAAAAAAAAAGAGACACTTTCCTGTAAATTGGAATATTTTTCCGTGTGCATATTATTATTAATAATGAAAGTTTAAACTATCTTCGGGTGTTTTGCCCCCAAACCTGGCCCAAAATGGATTCTCCGGTAGGTTCTGCTTTTGAATGCTTGTCCTTTTTCTTAAAAGATTTTGATCCTTCAATTTTACATAGATTAAGGTGGAAAAAAAATAGCAATTATAAAACCGGGGCCAGTTCATAGCGATTTTGTAAATCTTTGTGTAAACTGATAGATGCTGTGGCATAGTACGATTTTGGGACCAACTTTTCTAGAATGAACTAGCACTTTTATTGTACTTTCTAGCATTGTAAAGTCTCCAATAAAATGCCTTTCCTTCTTTCCATATCGTTTTATTTCACTCCGCTCCTCCGTGCTCGGGATCGGAAAGCGACAGTGGAGAACGAGGCGAGCGCTGTGTGCCGGGGCCGCTCCGCGCTGCCCGGTCCGCTCCGGGCGGCGGGCACCGCTCCCGCGCCGCGGCTGCAGCGCTCCCGGAGCGGCGCACGGCCGCTCCACTGCGGGAACCCGCGGGCTATGTCTGGGCGGTCCAGCGGCTCCGTTAGGCGCACCGGCGGAGAGCTGCGGCGGGGCCGCGCCGACCGGCGGCCCGGCGCTGTCTCGGCGGTGCTCGAGAAGGTGCGGGGACCGTTGCGTTGGTTCCGCGGGCGTCCGGTGCGGGCGGGCCCGGGAGCTCCTCGCGCCTCGCCCGTGTGCCCGGCCCGCGGGCGCCGGGGGCAGAGCCCACCGGGCAGGGCCTGGGGCTGTGCCCGCCACGGACCCCGGCTCCGCTTTCGTTTTTTCCCTGCGTGCTCTGAGTCGTGGCCCTGGCAGCGGCTCGTGTTGCCCTGAGCCTGGCCGGGCCAAGTAGCGACGGGGCCTGCGTCCCATCCAGGCCTCGGCCGGTGTCGGAGCCGGGAGCCGCTGGCGGGTCTCTCCTTGCCGGGCCGGTGGCTGCCGCAGCGGCCTGGGCCTCGCTTCAAAACCTGCCCGCCCTCGTAGGCAGCGGCCCTTGGGCGGGCGCCTGAAGTTCAGGAGAGGAAGGGTCAGGCAGGACGGCCCCCGGCCCGTGCCGGCCCGGGCCACAGTGGGTTGGTTCCCCTTAGACACCGGCCTGGGCCAGGCCTGCAGTTCCGTGGCAGGAGGGGATGCTGGTGTTCTCTTCCCGGGCCGCATGGGCAGCTCGCTGCCACGGAGAGGGGCTGCCAGGAGCGAAATCCGGTACCGGGGGTGAACACTCGACGCCCCGTGCCGGCGGCCTGGCACTTGCCCTTGCCTGGCTGCCTGTCACTCTCCCCTTCTGCCAGGACCTTCTGCAGCCTCCCTGCACGGCAGGAAGCGGCAGCTTCCAGCTCAGTCACAGAAAGCGGTGGGAGACGTGGGGACTGGTCTCATCTTTGCCGCTTGGCGTGCACGGGCAAGGCCAGGGCAGAAGAGCTCCAGGGGAATCTGCCGGGGCATCTCGGAGGCCCTGCTGTGCCCCCTGGTCCTGCTCCTCACGCCCTGTCCCCAAACGGGAGGGAGCTGCGAGAGGTGGTACGGTCAAGGGGCTCCGGTCCGGGGCGGACAGAGACGCACAAGGGGTGCAACAAGTGGGGTCACTGCGTGGTGGTGGTGCCGCGACCACTCTGCGCTGTGCACAGGAGCTGCGGGCCGAGCGACTGCCCTGGGGACCGGGAAGGACAGAGCGAGCCTGGCCTCTGCACCGATGGAACGGGAGGCCAAAGGCCGAAGTGGGGATGCCAGCGCACATGGGATGCGGCCGCGACTCAGCCTTTGCCACCAGTGGCTCTGCGGCAGCAGCACGTTCCTCTGTGCCTCTGAGCTGCCCAGGACCCTCGGGTGGGAGCGGGCGGTGGAGGGGAGAGGTATCACTGCTCACGTGCACCGAGGATCGCAGCTTTGCACCGGAGTGCTCAGGGCCTTGGCTGCTTGTTGTTTATTAAATAGATACTGCCAGTCCCGCTAGTTTCCTGAGGGGTGCGTTGAGGCCACAAGGGAAACTCCCGCCGCCGGAGGTGGGCTCGGGGCGAAGGGAGACTGGGATCACCTCCCCACACCTCTCACAAGCCCACCGGCGCCTCCCCGGGCTCCTTCCTGGGCTGTGCTGTCTCTCGGCCGGGCTGAAACACCCTTGGCAACCACCTGGGAGTGGCTGGGGCTCGCTGATTTTGAGTGAAGCGATACCTGACAGTGCCAAGTGCAGTGGGAGGGAGAAGGCAGCCCGGGACCGGGCAGGGACGTGCGGCCCCTAGGGCTGTTCCGATTCCCCAGTGGTCTCCAACCAGGTACCGACGTACTTGACCAGCGCCCGGCTGAGTCCACAGGGAGAGGCAGGGAGCCGAGCGTTTGGAAGAGAAGCGAGCCGGCAGGGCCGTGAGGCCGCTCCCCCTGCAAAGTCGGGGGCCTGTCCGTCTGCCGGGCTCCCCTGTGCCCGGCCGGGGCTCCGCTCTCCTTCGCCCCGAACCCCCTGCGCCGCTCCCGGGCAGCTGCGGCCGTCGCGCCTGTAGGACGTTTTCACGATCATTTTCTGTGTTTTATAAACAGAGACTGTACTGAATGTAAACTCGCAGGGAAATCGCGACGAGAGCCCGGCCTCCGTCCCGTGCTGGCCTGGCCGCGATCGCCGGGCGCTATTGGGCCGCGGTCCGAGGCAGGGCTGGTCCTGCAGGCAACAGGTCGGCCTCTGCCGCTGCTGGGAGCGGCCGGGCCTCCCGTTCAGTCCCGCCGGCCTGGGGAGGGGTGCGGCCATCATCTCCCTGCTTGCTGGTGCTTGCCTGGGCAGCGGGCACCGGCCCATGGAGAGCCGCCGCGAACCGCGCTGTGCGCTACCGAGCACCCAGGCGCCGTCACCCAGGGACTGAGTATCCCGTAGGAGCTCTGCATCCCCACGATCCCGCGCCAGACCGCTGGGCAGCCCGGGTGATGTGTAGGATGGGGCCGCATCCCGGGACAGTGGCACTTGGGACGGCAGGGGCTGGACGGGAGAGGGGTCTGTACCAAACCCTCGTGCAGGCAGCTCCGTGGGCTCGAACGGCGCCAGACGACCAGGAGGTGCCCACGGTGGCTCAGTGTTCCCTCGCCCCGGACCACCGCGTCACCTCCTCCTGCGGCTCCCACCTGTCCCCGGCAGCGCCGCCGCCCAGCCCCGTCGGCCCCTTACAAAAGCAAGCGGCCGACCGCCGCTCTCTTGGCAAGCGCTGGGTTTGTGCATTGTGTAAGGTCTTTCCCCGTTACATAAATGACGGCAGGAGGAATGCACTACGGAGCGGGACGCACTCCCCGGGACTGCACCTTGGCGCAGAGCCTCCTCCGGTCCCGGGGCCACCGCCCGCCGCGGGGCTGCTGCGGGGGCCAGAGCCAAGGAAGGGGGGCCCAGGGCCGCTGAGCCGCCGCCGCTGCCCTTTCGGAGCGGTCTCGGGTTTATGCAACGCTGGCGAGAGATGAAAGCAGAAGAGCGAGGAGTGTTTTCTCCCTGCCCGGAGCAGGCGTGGAAGCAGCCTGCCTCTGTCCGGGAAGGACAGGGTTTGATCGCCGTGGCTGAACGGACTTCCCAGCGCTCCTCTGCTGCTCCAGCCCCGGGGCAGTGCCAACTCCGGGGGATGTTTTGCGGCCGTAGCTTTTTCTTCCTCTCCCGTCCTTTGCGCAGGCCGCAAAGGTCCTTTGAAGCCCTGTCCGGACTCGGAGGGTGGCAGAGCCCTCGGCTCCGGGAGCGCTCCCCGCCGGCACGGCACGGCACGGCACGGCACGGCACGGCACGGCACGGCACGGCACGGCACGGCACGGCTGCCCTCTGCCTGCGGGCCGGCGGGAGCGCAGGGACAGCCGCCTGGCAGCGGGATGCTGAGCGACCTCGTGGGAACTGTCCCGGCTCCTCTCGTCGTGCCCGAACCGGGTAGGCGGCCGTGGCGGTGGCTGCGGGCAGGGCAGAGCCGTGCTCCGTGAGGAGACACACAAGAGCTCTTACCTTGAGCCCTCCCTCCTGCCCCGGCCGGAGCGGCTGTTTAATACCGCCTGATTCCTGGTATTCTTATCCGTGTTTTAAGTGGTGAAAAAGTCATTTCCAGTCCCATGGTCCGCGTTTCACCCTGAACTCATTGAAAAGAGAGTGCGGGGTCAGGACTGTTTATTATACAACCAATTAAAACAGGAAAATATGCAAAGGCTTCATTCAGCGAGATCCGGCTATTGTTAAGCCGAAAACGATATTTTTGTTTCAAAAATAAAAAAGTACATTTGTTACTTAAAAAATCTCCGCTCTGCATGTGTGACGGACGCGGCTCCCGGCGGTCGGGAGCGCGGCGAGCTCCGGCGGTCCCGGCTCGCCCCCTGCCCCGCGCCTCGAGCCCGTCTCGGCCTATGCGGCCGGAGTGTGGCTCGACGGGGCGGGCGGAGGGCAGGGACTGGGGACCCCTGCTCCCTCCCCAGCGGGGGCTCGGCCCGCCCTGCTGGGTCCGCTCCTGCCAGCTCGCAGGAGAGGCTGGCCAGCCTCAAATAGGGGAAAACCAGCTCCGTGCAGGCGGGCACGGGCAGCCGGCGTGGTGCTTTGGGCAATAAGAAGCCGGTAAAAAAAAAAAAACATTGCTAGGACTAAAAATCCCGACATTGCAGTGGGCTCGGACAGGGCCGGGATAACACCTCGGCGGCCGGGAGCTGGGGAGAAAGAGGGACCTCAGGCGGGGCTTCCGGGTTTGCCGTTTCCCTGCGGCTTTTCCATCGACCTACACGAAATCTACCAGAAGCCCATCCCTGAGTCTGCGGGGCATCGCCGCCCTTGACAGGGCTCTGCTCTGCGGCGATGTAACATCTGCCTCACAGCAGGGAGGCGTCCCCGCACATCGCAGGTGAGAGGGCCGCGGGGGCTCCTCCCGGTAGGGCTCGGCGCCCGCTCGCCCGCCCTCTCCGCCGCCCGGGGCTGCCGCGGTACCGTCGCCAGCCCCAGGTAGCCCTTGGGGATGTGCTCAGCAGCGGGCCTGGGAAGCGTTCATCAAAACAATCGCTCAGGCTGGCCTAATCCAATGAGTTTATTTTAGTCTTTGAGCTGTATTGAAAACATTAGCTCTGCTTCTTGTGGTTGTTTACAGTATGTTGGTCTCAACATCACAGCCGCCCTTCTGGAAAAGTCTTACAGGATTCAGGCAGAGGGAAACCAACACAGAAGTGACTCGGAAAGCATGATGGCAAATGATTAATCAAATCAGAGACAGGAAGGCGGAGGTAATCAATGAGTTTTCACTTATAGTTTACTTGGATGGACATCTTTTTCCTTTTTCTTTCCTTAAGTTTAGAAACCACATGGGGTTTTATTAGCCAAACAAGCAGCTGAAGGATTTGATGGGCTGGTGGGAATTCGTTCAAAATCAGCTGCATGTTTCCTGAAGTAGAATTTGGCTTTCGACAAAACCTGGTGCTTGTTCCCGCCCCAGCACTCGGCGCCGGACGGCGGGCACAGGGCAAGGCTTGTGCCCCGGTAGAGCCCGCCCGCTCCCGCTGCGGGCACCTGCCCGGTCTTCCGGAGAGACGGAGTCGAGGACCACAGATCACGAACGCATTGGCAGAGGAAGAGAGCCTTGCTCTCCCTCAAGTTGGACGGTGAGCACTACTGTGAGGCACGAGGTGTGATTTTAAAGTGAAACACCGGCCCTCCTTGCTCTTCCTTTGAGAGAGGGTTTGCACGCTGAGTAAGGCCTTTTCCCGTTATAAAATGATGGCAAGAGGAACACCACCCTGCCCCGTCGTGCCGGGGCTTCCAAACTCGGTTTTCCCTGAGGGCGGACGCCGGCGCGCAGGTGGCTCCTGACACAGGTGGAAGCTTCTGGCTTCCCAATGGTCCCTGTAAACACTACGGTTTTGCTGGCAGATGAATTATTCGCCTACCTTCGTTTAATTTCTTTCTCTCTCCAAAAGGATTTTGTCTCACGCCACATGAATTGCTAGTTCGGAGCGGTCATGAATTAACGGGACCGGATTTCACCGTTCCCGTTCAGAGAGGCTATTTCGATGACATGAGGCAGCATGGGGTGAATGCGGGCACGGACTGGAGCATACAGCCCCTACCTGCGGACTGGCCCTTGAGGGGCATGTCACTGACAACTGCTGGGCATCTGGCCCTTGGCTGGGGCAGGGGCGTCTGGAGAAAAGCCGTGGGGCTTCGGTAAATGGGCTCTAGGTGAGGAGAAGGTTCGTGATTTTTGGGCTGTCAGGGCAATTTCCACTTTTTCGGGCAAGCAGTGCCTGCAAAGATGAGCGTTTGGAGCCACGCTGCCGGCTTGGCCGCTGAGAAGAGTTACTGACCTGTTGTTTAAGATATGTCGCCTGTTTCCCCGTTTTTTTGGAAGATAACCGTGATTCTTTCCATTACTATCGTTTTGTTCCTTGAAAACCCAAACATAAAGTACAGGGCGAAGCTGAGCAAAACCCGAGGCATAATGTTCTAAGTTATCAAAAGGGGGAAGAAACAAAAAAGTCACTCTCTACTCGTCTCTTTTTTTATTTATTTTTTCAGGTGTTGCTTTTAACGAGATGGTCAGAAAAAAAATTATCAGTCACATGTTGACCATGCACTGCGTTTCCTTTGCTCTTTGCTTTCGAGCCGATATCGCTTGGTGCTTGTCAGAGACAACGTCTGCGGCATTTGGTACGTGGCTCCTGACCGCTCCCCGCGCTCGGGTACAAGTGGTTCTTGAGGCACGAAGGCTGCCCCGCAGCCAGCCCCGCAGCCAGCCCCGCAGCCAGCGCCGCAGCCAGCCCCGACGAGGGAGCTGCTGGCAGCCCCCGCGGAGAATCAGAGCCGGTAAACTGTTAGCACAGCCCAGACAGCCAAGTCCCGAAAAATGTTCACCGCCGCTGGCAGCCTGGCTGCTAAAACACTCTGGGCGCGGGGAGAGGTCGCGAGGGTTTCGGGGGAAAGCAGGTTGCAGGAAACTGAGATTTGGGCAGCCGGAGTTCTCCTTTGAGTCGTTTTCACCTGGGTTTTGGGGCAGTACCGAGCGGATGCTGCGCGGAGCTGCTGCCAGCCCCTTCTGCCTTCAAACCAGCCCCAGGCAGAGCAGGAGGGACGCACAGCCTGCGACCGGGAACGGCCCCTGGGATCTCCGCTAGTACCAGTGGGAGAGGCGTTCCTGAGGCACTTTAATCCATGTTCTCATTAGATCCTGCCACGGATCTGATGTTCTCAGGGAGAGGCGGAGGGCGCGAGGCAGCGGCTCCCCCGCAGGGCAGGCAGGGACAGGGGCAGGGATGGCCTCTCAGTCCCCGGCCTTTCAAGTTGCCTTTCTGCTTCCTATGATGTCTCCGAGACATGGGGACTTTTTCAAAAAAGAAACAGGAGATTTTTAAAGTTAGCAGTAAGGGTTTTTAAAATACACATCGTTGATGATATCTCCTGTAGAGCAGCCTCCTGCCCCAGCTGTTGCAGTTCCAGTCCCGAGAACAATCCTTCTCTTTCCCTACTCATTCCCCCAAATCAACGGTCTTGCTTTGGAAGCCTCTTGGTTTGCCTTTTTTGATAAACCACCATTCAGTTCAGCCCAGAGCAGCCGGTGTTGTCTGGGACAGTCACCAGTTGCCCTGGAACAGAAATAGGAACCACTTGTTTAAACATCTTAAGGTCCCAAAATCTCTAAGAGCATCACAGAAGAGGTTGGGTTTTTTTTTTTTTTCCCTTCCCGAAGCGGGAAGGGAGCGAGGGGATTATAGGGAGGAATGTCTGCTCCGTCTGCTGCAAGCACCAGAAGATTTCGGTTTGCCTCTTTTTTTTCCATCAGTTTTTCCATTCCTTGAGGAAAATTTTTCAGTATCTGAATCAAAGTGCATGATTCCAACTTTTTTTTTTCCCTGTTGTTTTGTTTTATCTCAGCCCTTTTTCATGTTTTCATTTAAAAAGTGACAGATTTGGTAGAGCTCTCAAGTGTTTCCCATTAGAGGCGGAGAGTTCACCAGTGCGCCCTTCTGATGTTCCACATGACACGTTTCGGAGTTCGAAGCGGGAGCACACCCTAAGTAGTTGCAGTTGGCCCGATGCGGGGCAGAGCCCGCGCCTCGGCCCGGCCCGGCGCTGCCCTCTGCCGGCCCCGCACCGCCCGCACGG
>WBMZ01017963.1:0-17619 GCA_013400975.1 Atrichornis clamosus | reverse complement strand
ATGGGGAGGGGGCGCGGGGGGGCGCGGGGCCCTGCGCGGTGCTCTGGCGCCCTCTGCTGCCCCGCACCGCGCACCGCAGCGGGGGCTGGGCGAGGGGGTGGCACCGCCCGGCAGTGCCGCGAGTTTGTCGGGTCTCAGCAGCGGGGGTGGAAACGGAGGGGCCCTGCCTGGGGACCCCCACCTCAAACCCCGCCCCGCGGGGCTGCTGAGCCGGGCGAAGGGGCTGCCCGGGTTGGTGGTCCCTGGGGAGCGCTGCCAACAACCCCCCGTGTCCCAGCCAGCCCCGCAGATGGGGGCCGTGGGGTGAGGGTGGCAGGGACAGTCCCCAGCCTGGCGGGACGGCGGGTGAGGCAATCACGGTGCTGGAGAGAGGCAGAGTCCCAGCGAGGGAAGGGCCCTTGACCTTGCTCACAGCCTTCACATTTTCCCGCAGGAATGTGAGCGGTGCTGTGTCCCTGAGGCCACCCAACGCCTCCCGCCCACAGCCCACAGCCTGGCTGCATCCCGCTCCTTATCCACATCCCAGCTGCGAAACAAAGCTGAGGGATGGGGAAACGATGGGGACATGCACCGTCCTTTCTGGGGGAGAGGTTTGGTGTGGCCTCAGGGCTTGGTGCTGCTCTCATGGACGTGGGGCTGCTCCAGGAGGAGGGATGCTGTGGTGCAGGGGCCGGCACGGGAATGGCACGGGGGTCCTCACCTGGGATTTCACAGCCACGCGTCGCCACTGGGGCTTGTTAAGCTCTCACTTCCAAGCAAGGCTGTTCCCCAGTGCTGTGGGATGTGTCAGAGGCACAAGGGTTAACCGCGCTTTCCCTCTCTGTCGGTGCCTGGTCCGGGATAACCTCGTTAGCGGTGGCAGCGATGCCCCTGGGACAGAGCAGCCCTATAAACTGGAGCTGAGTGCTGGGAAATGGGCTGAGCCGCCTCAGCGGGGGGCTGGTGGGTGCTCCCCCCGCCACACACCCGCCCGTGGCAGCTCAGGGTGTCCTGGAGGGGAGAAGCTGGACCGGGCTCTTGAGGACAGGACGGGTTTGTCACTGCAGGACCTGGCACTGTTTGTGAAACTGTGCAAGCAAGGGAGTAAATGCCATCAGCCCTGGATAGGACTCCCCGAAAGCACTGGGTGCCCAGCCCAGACCCCACAGGTTGGGGGGCTCCTCTGTTGCCCAAGACTCAGCTCTTCCTCCTGTGGTGTGGATGCACACACTCGTCACCATTGCTGTGCCAACCGTGCCACCCCCAGCTCCCCATGGGGTCTGGGGATGCCCAGCCACCCCCTCCTACTCAGTTGTTCCTTGGATGGGCTGTGGAGCACCCATCCCCCTTCCTGGGGCTGGCACTTTTGCGGGTGCCCAGGCATTGTTTGTGCCTGTGCTGTTGTGCCACAGGCCGGTTTCTGGTGGCCACCTCCCCGTGCTGCGGGAGAAGATGGGTTCCGTATGCTGGAGCATTCATTCCCTCTGCTGATCGACAGCCTGCGGTCTGGCTGAGCAACCCCAATTGTTCCCAGTGTGCTTGGACAAAGAACTGCCTAGAGAGATGGCAAAGCTTAGGAGCACACGACATGCTAGGAATATTTCCACTGCCTTGGACACCACCAGACTTTTCCCCCACCTCCTGCAAGAATGGGAGGCAACAGCTTGGGTTTGCAAGCGTGGTGGGATGCCTTCCCCCTGTTCCGAGGAGAGCAGGTGCAGAATCCTGTCCCGAGACAGGTTGAGGGCTCATCCCTGGAAGTGTGTCCTCAGCTGCAGTGTGGTGCTGTGCAGAGTGCCACACTCACCTGTCTGCTCCAGTGAGGAGACAAGGAGACTCTCCCCAGAGCAAGAACCACGAGAGTCCCAGGGAGCCCTACATAGCCCCTGTGGGTCCCTGTCCCCAGGGATTCACGTGGCACAGCAGGATCGTGGTGCTGCCCTGGGGCCCTCCAGTGTGCTCAGGGCTGCTGTTCCCAGGCAGACAGAGCAATTCAGGGAGCTGCAGTTCACATTTGGTGTTTTTGCTGGGTGCTGCATCACCCCAAAACCTGGAGGAACTGGGGAAGAGAATGGCATGGGGTGAGGAGGGGCTGGATTGTCTTCATCAGCCATGCTATTCTCTGTGGGATAAATGCTGTCATGGAGGCAACAACCTTCCCTCTTCCCCTGGGCTGGTGTTCAGCTGGAGCAGGCGCAGCACACTGCAAGCTCTTACCTGCCATTTCGGCTCCCTGGCTTGTCCCAGCTGCCACGGCTCCCTCCCAGCTGTTGGCCAATCCCGAGATTTGTCACCCTATTTTGCAAACAGGAAAGTTGGAACAGGGATGCAGAGCACACTGAATGCCCTTGTCATGGAGTGGCTCCTGGTGAGATCTGTGGAAGCCAGGAGGTCCCATGGGAGTTCTGCCAGTTCCCACACAACCTGCTCAAGGTCAGGCAGAGCCAGCAGTAGGCCACAGTTCCTTCCTTCCGTGCCAGCCTGTGGAGGAGTCCACATCTGCTCTGCTCCCTCTGAGCAGAGGCTTTTGTTCTCAGGGTTTGGAAGGTTCCTTCACATGTGAAGGGAGCGGCACTGGCATTTCCAGCGGGGAGATGTTTCATCCAAAAACATCCCAGTTCCCCTGGTCATTAGCATCAGACATGGCTAGGAATCAGAACAGCTTTGAATCCATGCTGGGAACTGACAGACCCCAAAGTGCATCCCCTGTTCCCGGCTGCTCTGCTGTGGCTGCTGGGACTGGCAGGGATGAGTGGGAGGATGCCTGGGAGCACAGCATCCCCACTGCAGCCTGGCTGCTGGGGCCACTCTGCCATCTCTCCTGCACTCAAGAGAGACTGCCTGACAAGCTGGGTGTGATAAGGTGGCCCCTGAGGCAGCAGAGAGTCCCCAGTGTAGCGAGAGGGACTGCATGAGCATCTGAGCATGCAGGGGGGTCACTGTGTGTGGCTTCAGCATGGCTGAGCTGCCCCTGCCCCACTGCAGCCAGGAGGGCCCACGTGTCCCTGTGCAGCAGGGGCAGGGATGGGGGAGCTGTGGCACGGCAGCCCCAGAGGAAATGGGCCAGGAAAGCCCTTGGGGAGGCAAACGGCTGCAGGAGTACGGTTAGCTGCACCCCAGGCTGGTGAGAGGCCCTGGTTTCCCCCACGCCCGCTGTCCCGCCGAGATTAGCTCTCGGCTGGCTGGGCTTGACGGGCAGGCGGAAGGGGCCGCGTGCGCGAGCACCGCGGGGCCGCCCGGAAACCTGGGCAGAGCGGGCACCGCGGGGCTCCTTCCCTCCCGCTGCGGCTCCGTCCCCACTCAGCCCTCCCTGTGGCCGTGCCAGCTGTGCCCGCTGCCTGCCAGGTCCCAGCGCAGGGATCTGGGCATCTGCCATCAGCCCCTGGCCGACAGCGAAGCCGTGGCCGTGCTGTGCAGGACCGGCATGGCTGCCACGCTGTCTCCCAGAGTCCTACTTGCTCCTGGCCAGCCCCATCGGGAGGACGACCCCATTCCCCCGTGGTTGATGTCACCGCGAGCCAGCTCCCTGCTACACCCCTTCCCCACGGGGCTGCCAGCTCGGCTCACGCACAGCCAAGCGCGTGGGACGAAAGGGCGCTGGCGGGTCCCCGGGAGCGCTGGTGGCAGCAGGAAGGTCACACCACGGCGCAAATGCCGCCGATCAGAGCTGCCCGTGGGGACCGCGGAGCAGCATGGAGGTGACCCCTGCACTCGGGGTCAGCGGGCTCCGGCGTGCGTCAGCCCCGAGCGGCTTAATCCCAACCGGGCAGGGGGAGGAGCGCGGGGGGACGGCGGATTCCTGACCCACAGCTGAGCCTGGCATCTTCTCCGCAGCGCCGTGGCCACCTCCCGACGTAACCGGATGGGGTTGAGTGGTGCCGCCCTGGCACTGGGAGGGTGAGGAGAAATAATGGGAACAGGCAGCAGAAAACATAAAGCAAAAAAAATTGCTTTTGTCTTGAGAAAGCAGCAGCCCTTCGGACTGCTTCTTCCTCCCTGAAATAGCTTTTCCTGCCACCCAAAAGGAGAAGGGATATTTTGTAGAACACTATTTCAGAGGGTTGGGGTTTTTTCATTTTTACAGTAATCCTGTGACAAAGTTCAAATCCTTGTGACTGGCCTGGTAAGTGGGAAAATAAATCTGTCCCCAGGTTTGCCAGCAGGATTCCCTATTTCCCAAATACATGGTTCAGCCTTTGCCTGCTGTTGGTCCCAACCACTCCCACAGCACTGCAGGAAATGCAGTGCAGGGACACTCAGCGCTGGGTTTGCTGCAGCTGGAAACCCACGGGTGAAGCTGTGAGTTGCAGGGAGCTTTGTGATGTTTTTCTCACAGAAAGAGTCTGTTTGGGATGGGCTGAACTGGAAGCAGCTGCCAGCGCAGGCAGCCCCACAGCAGACTCGCAGGATGCCACGAGAGAGTGAATCCCTTCAGGTAAAGGCTGGAAACAGAGTCTCCTACTGGGATATTCCCTGGTGATGCCGTTGATTGCCTCCACTGCAACTGCCAAGTGTGCCAGGGACATGGAGGTGCCTCAGGACATCCCAGTGGTGGAAGTACACTCTAAGAGGGGCTTCCTTCATCCCTGTGCTGGGGGAGAGTCTTCAGCCAGCTCAGGCTGCTGGACAACTGAACAGTCTGGACACGGGAGGAACCTCAGTGACTGTAACGTCGCGCAGTGCCCATGTTGGGTTGGAACACCCCTCTGCTTCCTGGTGAAGAGCTCATCCTCTCCCTCAGACAACTGACGAGTCAAGCTAATGGCACTTCATGGGGTTTGGACATATGTCCACTGGGAAATGGGCTGAAACTGGCTGTGCAATGTCACACAAGCTGCAGATTAAAGAACAGCACAGCCAAATGAGATTTATCTACTCACCCCCCAAGATGTACTCCCCCTGTGCACAGAGGCAGATGTTTGGTTCTTTAAGATCTAAAATCATCGACCACTGAGATAATTTTCCGTAATGAGGCACGATTGGGAAGGAGCTAATCAACATGTTTCTTGATACAAGAGAAGGGAAAGGCTTGAAGGGAGCACTAAATGATTCCCCAAGTTACACGCTCTCCTTGCTTTCCTTGTCCTCTCTGCTTAATTCTTCAGAGTTTCAAAATGATTCTTTGCTTCTGCTTGTCTTTTTCTCACAAACTCAAATTCTGATACAAATGGAGCAGGATGGGTTTATTTCTTTGCTACTTTAGTACAGATATCCACATTATTTCTGACCACAATTTCTTACAATAGTATAGTAAAAAAAAAAAAAAAGAAAGATGAGTGGACTTGTAGGTGCTTTGAAAAAGCTGAAACTTAGCCAGAGTTTCAGGTTCTGAAGGATTGATGGGTCCTGCTGGGCTGTGACACCACTGCTCATTGCACAGCTTGTCTTCTCTTATCAGGGTGTGAAGAGTCAGCTGGGAAAGAGCAGATCCGCAGGCCCACGAGGAGGAATTAAACATCCCGGACAGATGTCGGCTCAGGTCTGTGCAGCTTCAGCTGAAGCTTTCCAGGCTGGTTTTGACCCGTTCCATTTCATGCAGAAAACTGTAAAACTGGGGCAAAGTTAACTCTGCAGGAAAAAAAAAGAGGCACCAAGTCTTAGATTTCAGGTTACACTTCCAACATTGGCAAAGCCGTTCTGGTGCTACCAGGGGGCAACTCATGTTCACCTAAGCTGGGCAGGATTAGCCACGGTGACTCCCAGCAGCTGGTTCCTTATGCTAGCCAGGCTGCCAGGGGGGGCCAGGCTGGGATCTTCCCCTGGCATGGCATCTCCCAACAGCACTCCATGCTTGGGAATCATGTACTTCCCTCCTCTGTCGTGCTGCTCTGACCACTCTGCACTGCTCCGTGGCCGCAGTAATGGAGAGGCCAGGGCAGGAGTATCCACAGTGATGCTCTTGCAGTGATTCCACCCTGGTTCTGCTCCCAAACTCGCCCACCTCCAGCAGCACCCCGAGCCCCAAACTGCAGCTTTCCCATCCTTCCCTCTTGTTCAGAGCTGTTAACTCACCGACATACACGTTTTCCAACTGGCTCCCTTTTTTAATCACCAGCTTCAGCTTAGGGAAAGGAAAAGCAGAGGTATTTTAGTTCAGAGACCTGTATCTGAGCACCAGGAGAGGACAGCAGAGCAGGAGCCCACTGTGAGTTTGACTGCTGCACAGAACATACATCTTTGACAGGCTTTTCAAGAAGTGTCACTGTAGGAACAGATTCCCTGGGTATTGGGAGGATCTCTGGAAGTCCTTGATCCCACTTCCCCTCCCTCCCCAAGATAGTTGACCTTTGCTAAAGTGACTTTTTTGAACAGCTTTTCAGAGTGGGCCACATTTCTGTGATACCTCATGTCTTCAGAGGAGAAACAAACAGCAGCGTGTCTGCTCTCTGCTGGCAGCAGCACTTGGAGACTGAAGATGCAGTCACAGAGCCCATTCCTATGAGACCCAGCTTCCCTCTCCTTCCCCTCACAGCCAGTGCTTCCCACATGCCTGGTTGGAGCTTGTTCCTCAACTGCACTACAAGCTGAACTCTGATGTGAGAGATTTACCTGTAAGAAGATACTTCCCACTTTTTCCAGCTCACTGCTCCCAGCAGTCACTGTGAGTCAGAAAGAAGAGAAGGCACATAATCTGTTATTTAGCAGTGAAATAAAACATTATTTAGCCAAGAGCTGCTGCTGGGTTCCCAACCCCTCCAGTTTATGTTGTAGCTCTATTACCTCCAAACTTCCACTCCATATCTATCAGCTGGTTAATCATCAGTGTCTGACCCACAGCCAGGCGTGTTAGGGTGGGGGAATTCACCTTCCACTGCAAGAGCAAAAGACACACCAGCAATTAATTCAGAGAGGCCTCTGTGCCTGAAACTTCAACAAGAATCTGAACGAAGTCAGAGGATGGAAGAAGCCCAGAGTAAAGAGAGAACTAATGTGTTCAGGAGGGCTTTCAGAGGTATTTGAGTCCTGCTAGGCTTTCCATCTGCCCTGTCACTTCTGTAAATGAAACTCACTGGTTTTGTTTTAGCACTGGTTCAGTGTAACAATATCTGTGCAAAAAGCCATGTGTTCATGTAACTGCATGACCTCGGGGCTCAAAGCATGGGAAGCACAAAAACATCACATGAAAGCCACACAGCAGTGCAGGAACTGTGACACTGATAAGGGAGAGGCCATGGCAAACCAGAGGTATCATCAGACAAACTGCTCCTTATTAGTTCTCTGAGGATCTTCAGTTCAAAATCCTAAGCTGGTTTTGAAGAAAATACCCAAAGTGCCAACACGTCTCAGGAGCACAGTGGGGTTTTATGAGTTCCCACTCACAAACTGACACTTTGTTAGCTTAGAAACAAGCAAAAATATATTAATACCTGTTCTGCAAAGTAACTGGCTTTCTCTTCACTGAGGCCTGTGGGGGAAACCAAATGAGATTACTATATGTGATAAATATTAATTATCTTTTATTTAGTGAAAGTCATGTGACCTACCTAGAGCAATAAAATCTGCTCTGACTTGTTCAGAAGACAAATTCCTCTTCAGGGCACCTGAATAAACACCACCAAAGAGAAAAAAAAAATTCACTTTTTACAGAGTCAAACCAATCTTTACTGAGTCAAAGAGAGGCAGGGATGGGACCCGGCAGTGGTAAGCCTCTGTTCCTGGGCTGTGTTTTGAAGCAAACCACAGCTCCTCGGAGATCGGAAATCCAGTCGTGCCTGCCGGTATCTCTGCAGATGCCCGGTGCTTTAAAAGTCCGAGCTCTGGGAGTGCCTGGGAGAGGGCTAGATCCCATTGCAGGTATCCATGGGAACAGAGGCAGCGGTTATGTTTTGAAGCTGCTGCTTTCTCTCCTGTAGCCGCTTTGCTTGTTAAAGGAGAACTGTTAAGGCTGGCGGGCTGCTAATTTGACCTACCTGCTGTGTTTGGGATGATGGGTGTGAACGTGTGCATATAACACTTTCCCCCGCTGCGCCTTCCCCCTTTGTTCTGGGGCCCAGGCAGCACAGGGACCTTTACAAGGATTCTGCTCTCTGAAGCCAAGAGCAGGAATCTCATAAATTCAAGGAGACTGCCAGCTCCACGTGGCTTTCCGGCTGTGTAGCACAGAGGCAAAGTTATCTGCTGTGATCTGTTCTGATATTGTCCGCAGCATCCCAGAGCTAAGGAAAAGTTACAAGGGATTGAAGCCAGAGCACACGAGCAGGAATGGCAAGATGAGGGCACCAAGGCCAGAATGAGGACGGGAGAAAATGCAAATTCTGCATTGAATCCCCACAAGATGGTTGCAGGAAAGAAAATTATTGCTACTCTTGGATAGGAGAAACGGCTTGAGGTAGTAGAACAAGTTAAGAACAAATTCAGAAAACAGTTGTGCTCAGCATCAGGGCTGTGAAGGAAGCTACGGGGAACCCAGGGCTGAAGGGACTAACAAGGGACTATTAATAACAAGAAGGATCAATGGGATGAATGTGCCGTGGAGTATTTGATGCATTACTGTGTCAAACGGCAGCCACAACACCACAGTAATTTCATAAAGTGCTGGAGTCTCGGGTATTCCAGTGGAATCCCCCCAAACCTCTTCCTCACTGTTTATGAATGAGAAAGTGCTGGACACATTAAGTGTTTCTCTAAAACAAGACTACAAGGTCCGATGCCTCCTTCACACGGCCTAGAACTGCACCGGCCCCCAGCCCACTCCAAACGGGCGTGCGCTATCTTATCTGTCTCCAACAGCGCTTGTCCTTGCAGGAATTACAGCACTGGGTCACTTGGATGGAAGTTCCTGCAGAGACTCGGTGCCAACACGAGGCTGCCCGGATCTGGTGAAAGGGATTTGCAGGTACTGCTTAAACCAAGCGCTGTCACTGTGTTGTGCTGCATTTAATGCACAGATACTTAAGGGAGTTTACTTAAGCCTGTGAAATGTGCATGCAGGCAGGGTATAAAGAATACAAAGAGTCACCAAACGGGGGAATTTTTGATTCTTAAGTGCTAAGCGCTGTATTAGCTACCATTAACACTTATTGTGCAAACCAAGCCCTGCAGGGCAGGAAAGGATGGGACAGTTTGGCCTCAGGGCAGCATATGCAAATACATCACTTACCGTTGGGTACCAGAAGAATACTTTTAACAATGTTTTTCAGGGGGCCCAAGCTGATTTTATTCATGGTGGCAAAGTCTGAGAGCTGAGTCAGAAACCTCTCTACCTGCTCAAGAGAAAGAGCAGTGACAGAATCTTTTCTGTTTCTGACCAGAGCTGCACTCACACATCTCTCCAGTTCTGTCTTACCTCCTTGGGCTCCGTCAGAAAGCGAAAAAGCACTTCAGTCAGCGCTGAGAATTGCTGCGAAGAAAGAGAACAGTGTCTGAGTCGGGCATCAGCACCTCACCACCCCATCAGCACCACGATTAGGTGGTGATGTACCACTCTGACGCAGCTCCACCCGCCTCCTACACATTGGTCCCAGAGTTGGAGCTCTTGTGCTGGTGAGGCAGCCCTGTCCTTGGCATTGTGTGATGCCTGTGGATGGGATTTGCTCACGGATGCTTTTCAGAGCCTCTCAAAGGGTCTGTGCAGCTGGTAGCTGGCACTGCGCAGGGCTTTTGTGACTTGTGGCTAATCGGAAGCTGCTGTTCTATCTTGTGCAATCCAAAAACTGCGAGTGGGAAAAGTTGTGAACATCTAGGCTCATGTTTCACAAACCCCGTGGGGTAACCAGACTAACTCGGGAAAGGAAGGGACCCGGTTAAGGGTCTAGTTGCTGCTTCCAGCTTTCTGGGTGTGCAGCTGGCAGGGCTGGAGAGGCCGCCCGAGTGGCAGAGCACTACGAGCACCCTCCTCTGCTGGCATTAGCACCAGCGCTGGCCAAGACCTTCGGGGTATGGCCGGCTGCTTTGTGGCTGCAGTGGCTCATCCTGCCCTGCCCTAATCCTCGGCCGTGTAACAGAGATGGCACCGGGCTGTTACCGGGCTGATATCCCCAGTCCTGGCAAGCTGGGCTGGAAAAGCCTTAGCAATTCCACTAACTTCAGCCCAAGCTGAAGCATCTGCTGAGCCGCGGCTGCGTTCCTGGTGTGTTAGTGACCTGGAGGCAGATGGTACCAATGACCGGGAGCACCGGCTCGAGGCAGAAAGTGCGGAGCGGGAATCCGGGGTAGGAATCACAACCCGAACGCTCTGTGGTCCCATGAGAAACCCCAGGGCTTGACAGGACCCCAGTGCCCACCGGCCCCGATCTGAGACCTCCACCAGGAACTCCGCCAGTGTCCCTGGCCGAGGCGGAACTAGACGGCGTATAAGGTCCCTTCCAGCCAAAACCGTTCTGGGATTCCATGATTCTATAAACCCAGCAACCAGCTCCGGCGTGCGCGGGGTTCGCCCGGCTGTGTCGGGGCTGCACCGCCGGGCACGGGGCCACGCTGCCCGCCGTGCCTCGGGCACCGGCACACGAGGCAACCCGGCGGGGCCGAGGCCCAGCAGGGACTCGGGCACAGGGGCCTGGAGACCCAGGGGGACCGGCACCCCTGGAGCGGCTCCGGGACTGCGGTGCCGGCCGGGTCCAGTTCCCCGGTGCCGGCCCACCCTGCCCGGGCGCGGCAGCCGCGGAGCCGCCTCCCGGCGGGTTCTGGGTCCGGGGCTGTCCCCACCCGCCCATCCCCGTCCCGGCGGGCCCGGCGCACCTGGGCGCTGAGCTGGTTGAGGTTGTGCATGTCGCCGCTCACCGCCTCCGGCACCGGGTCGCGGGTGAAGTTGAGCAGCCCCATGGCGGCAGCGGCGGCGGCGGCTCCGCCCGCCCGGCCCCAGCCCGGCCCCAGCCCGGCCCCGCCGCCGCCTCAGCCTGAGCATTGGCGGCCGCACTTTCCGCACCGCCGTGGCACCGGACGGGGCTGAGGGCACCCAGGAGGGGCCCGTCCGGCCCGTGGAGCACCCCGAGGTGGCCCCTTGGCCCCTGCATCCGCAGCCCGAGCGCCCACAGCGGGGCCGGGGGTCGGTGGGGCCGGCGGCCAACGGGCTGGAGCTCTGGCTGGCAGCTGAGTACTGGAAGATTTTTTTACTGTGCAAAAGCTCAAAAAAAAAAAAAGTTTAAAAACATAGTTTATAAGGGGAATGGTGGGGGTTTTGGGGGGGAGGGTGTTGTTTTTTGGGGGGGACGGGGGTTTCCTCCTCTGAAAATTCCCCTTGGGAATTGAAACGTGTGTGCTTTTCCCGCTCCGACTGCTGCTCCCAGCACTGCTCGCTGCCCGGCCAACAGGCTCAGGGTGATGGGTGGCCGAGGGACGAGCAGCCCACGTCCCACAGCTGGGCTCTGTAGGCTCCGTGGAATGGAAGGGTGTTGGGCAAGGAAGCCGCAGCCCTGGGATGAGCCAGCCCATGGGTAAAAAAGTGCCCAGAAGTCCACGCGGTCAGGGTTTCATGGGGAGATTTTAGCTCGATTCTCGCCATATTCCGTATGCAGGAGGTCTCCTTGATCAGAGATGTGTAGGAAGGAAGAGGAATTGCCCTCTCAGCCCCTGTTACATGGTCTCATTTCTGTTTGGTCTTGGGAGGAAGGCCTTGATCCAGGCATATTGAAACTGGATTTACTCCCACAGCAGAATAAGTGATGGAACTGATCCCATCCTGAAACACTCCCTTGCCTTAAACTCCTATTTCACAGCTTCCCTTGAGCAGGAGCAGGATCTCCCCAGGCTTCCACTATCAGTGTGAACGTGTCTGGTCCATTTTATCAGGGAAGGTGTTCCCTGGCTATCAGGCCAGAGGACCGTGTGTAAAAACCTTTGTGGAAGGTAAAACTTAGACAGCCCACAAAGCTTTTGGTTTATTACTGACATTTGCAATTGCAAATGAGAATATAGGAAATTTTATAGTGCTTTCATTGTGAGACTATCCCAGCGGTGGTTTATAAACAAGGAGATAAGCAGCTAAGTACCAATAATGATGGGGAGTTAAGAGATATTTACTGGTGGTCTGGCTGGAAATAGCATCCAACTTCCTCTTCTGCCCCATCTACCTCCCAGACCAGCTGGGAAAGTTTCTGTTTCAGAGATCCAAGGTGGAACTGTGAAAAAAATGCATGTGGAGATGCTTGTAGGATTTGACCCTAAATGTTTAGGACACCTTAAAACGAGGTGCGGATTTTTCACACTGGAACAATTTATCCATTTCTGTGGTGAACCGTCCAAGTCAGCATGTTTAAACCATGAGAAATGAGTTAATCTGAACTAAAACTCCTTCAGGGAGATGGATGCAGGGGGTAGCACAGGATACCAGTGTGTGTGAACACAGAATTCGTCTCTGGCTTTAAATGCTGCCGTATGCAAATGTTCCTAAGTGTAAGTTAATATTTGCAGTTAATTATCGCACATTTTCACAACCACCAGAATTTTTGCGCATGTACTCTGCGGCTGAAAACCTGAAACCAGGCAAGAAGCAGTTTTCTGCCTGGTTTGCAGCCGAGGTCAGCCGTGGATGGGGCAGTCTGTGATGGATCTTTCCTCCCCTGTGTGTCTTCCCAGGGTGATCCTTTAGGAGCTAATTAAGAGCGGTCTGGGTGCCCGCGTGTGTGCGTGTGCGAGCACGCCGGAGGTTCGGCAGCACGGTGACGCCAACGCTGTTAAACAATTTCTCAGGCAGCAAACCGAATTCTTGAAGCAAGTTGAGTGACAGGATCCAAGAAGAAGAGTCTCGGCTGAGGTACGTGATCATAACATCCTGTTCAAACAATCACCAGGAAATTCGGTGGTCCTCCCTCCTGGAATATGAGCTGACTGCAGCGTGGCATGCGAGTGCCACGAACCCCGCTGTGGCACGGGCGGCTCTGTGCCGCCAGAACGTACTCAGTTCTCAAATCAAGAAGGATTTACTCGGATAAAAGAGAAGGTTGCAGGGTGATGGCCATAGTTATGGGGGTGCCTGGCGGGGGATGGTGCCCAGTGTCTCGGGCAGAGCCCCAGGGCTGCCGTAGGGGTGCAGGCAGCCATCAGCCCATGGGTGCTCATGCCAGGGCATTCTCATGCAGAACGTGTCGCTGATGGACTCATCAGAGCTGAGGACAGGCCAAGGGCAGCAGTTTGGAGTTGCAGGTATGCACCCTTGTTCACCATAAATACCAAAGTAAAAGCAGCATCAAAAAAGCAATGGGGACACACAGGAACGCACAGGAAAATAGAGTCTGAAAATGGTGCTCTCCAAAATGAGCAGAGGATCCATGTGCCCTACTTGAGATGCATTTTTCAGCTGCATTTCACATGTCGAACTTGAAAACCTTACTCAGCACTTGGAGAGTGTACCCGGGGAAGGGTCCTTATTATGTATTCCCAAGAGATCAAATCCTGGGGTGTTCCCATCCTGTTCTCTGATGCCATTGTCTATGCCAAGCTCTCCCAGCCCTTTGCAGGTGCTCCCAGGTCAGCCTTGCAGCTGAGGTGGGGAGCATTGCCTGCACTTGCCAACCTCAGAAAGGCCTGGAAAAGGTAAGAGTGTGTGAAGGAGATGAGGGGATTTCACCCGGCTGATCTGAGCCCACCCACTGGCTGGGTGTTCTGCCCACCTGCAGTGTCTACCTTGGCTGGAAGCACTCAGAGAATATCTCTGGACACAGTCTGAGGGATGTTGTGACTCCTGGCTGCCCAGCTGAAACTTTGGAGGGGTTAGTTCTGTCCTCATGGGATAAATGAGATCTTTGTAACCAAGATTTCAAATTCTCCTGCAGTTTAATGTCCCTTTCTCTCCCCCATCACACTCCTCACCATTTGGTCCCAGGCAGACACTGCTGTAGGAGTAACTGGCTGCCAGCCTTGCGTGCAAAGGTGGTGCAGAGCTGGGAGCTCCACTGCTGGGCTCTGGCACACTCCTGACTTGCAACCACAGGCAAAACCCTCCCTCCCTCCACTGGCTCCTCTGCCCCGAGCAGGAACCATAATCCCTGACCCGGGCAGGCAGGAGCAGCTCTGGACCTGGCACAGAGGGAGGGGTGCTCTGCTGGCAGCCACCCCCTGGGAGCAGCGTTCCTCTTGATAAAAGTATATTGCTTAGGAGGGTGGTTTGGGGAGGCCTCGTCACTTCAGATTAGGCTGTAGCAGGCGTATCCTGTTTTCTAGGAAAAAGAGGATTTTGTGGCCAGCTTTGTTAGAGAGGCATTGAAGATTTTTCTTTGTGTGCCTTGGTGTTTGAAGTTTGCAGGCGGGTAGCTGCAGACTTTCTAGATGTTCTGGTTACATGGATGACACTTATTTTTAACCTTATTTTTATTAGAGGTTTGTATCGTGTGGGCCTGGCCAGCCCACAGGAAGGGCTAGAAACTTCTTGTAGGAGGGATAACATTTCCTATCTCCGTGTAAACAGCAATTCCCCCCAGATGGGAAAAGCCAGCCCAGCTGTAAGGCAGGCTGGGGCTGTATTCCCACATATGGCAGCAGGATGAGGCTCTCCCACAGCAGGAACAGACCTTGCTTCCAGCAGCCAGAGCCCTGCTGAGTGGCACAGCTCTCCCCGGACTCAGAAGAGGTGCCAGGGGTATGAGACCTGCTCTGGGGAGCTGTGGTGAGAAGTGACTGGTCACTGGGAGCTGTGATGGAGCAGCGCTGGTGGAGCTGGGGGAGAAGCGGGCAGCCAGTGCAGGGCAGGGGTAAGGGCTCAGACCATGGAAAAACTCATGGAAGAGGAGGAGACAGCCTGTGGGCCATGCTCCAAGGGGGTCTTGCAGTGAAGAATACTGGGCAGTGAAAAGGATGTTACTGTGGGCTGGGAAAGAGCTGCTGAACCGTGTGTACGCTGACATGGGAACCCCAAAGCCTGAACGCAGCCGGAGCATCGCTGCCAACTTCGGCGAAAGGAGAAGTTCCTCCTGCTCCCTGCCCCAGCTCGAAACTGTCCGAGGTGATTTAATGGTGCTGGTGCTCCTCCCTACCTGTGAGAAGACTAAACAAGTGCTCAGCCATCACTGGGACGTGGGAATCTGGGCCCTGCAAGATCTGGAGGTGACAAGGCTACACTGCTGACAGCTGTAGGTAATGACACACATTTATTTAATCGCTTTATTTGAGGAGGATCTCCATCAATGCTGCTGTGACACATGGAGTAGGTTCCGACTCAACCCCTGGGTGCAAAGCAAGAGATGGGAGGTGGTGGCAGCCAGAGCAGAGCTCTGGGCAGGGAGTGGCATTGGTTTGCCTGGCCAGGGTGATAGAGGAGAATTTTAGGAAGAAATTTGAAATGGGAGAACTGGGTGGACACAGAGCTTGGCCTGGTGCCATACCCCAGGTACACTTTAGAGAAGGCACTGGCTGAGCAGCCTCCAGTGAAGAGGAGGATTCAGGGTTGGGAGTGAGGAGTTATGTGTGGAAGGGCTGGCACAGTTGCTGGGAAGCATGTGAAAAATGAGGAGTCACTTCCAATGTGAATGGATGCTGCCAGTCCCGACTGTGTGATAGTGACAGGAAATGTCTCCTTCAGCTGGTGGGTCACCAGCTCCATGAATTTGACATGCCAGCCAAAGGAGTGCAGCCAGGTGGGGAAATGGCTCTTGCTGGAATGATTTTTTGCAGAAGCTGGGCAGCCCAGCCTTGCTGCCAGTGGGAGTTCCTCCATCACGAGGGATGTGTCTGTGGCATGGTGTGCAGAGGATGTGCCACCTACGCCCAGGGGTGAACAGGGACCCCCCACTTCTCCCTCCCTGCTCACATGAGCCCTGGCCATGCTGCTTGCTCCTTGCAGCTGCTCCCACTATGGAGTGGAGGAGCTTTGCCCACACAGCCACGTCCCATTGCTGGTCCATGCTGGAAGCCACAGGGTTGGTGGGGAGCAGTGAGGGACCTGCTCTGGTACCCTTCTGACAGAGGCTGCTGCTGCCAGCCCTGGCTCAACAGGAGCTGCTGAGAGCCTGGTGCAGGGTATTGGGAGTGTCTGGTAGGAACCTGAGTATAAAATCTTCGGTAGAGGTACCTTGTTTCCCATGAAATGACATACAAACGCTCTTGATTATTAAGAAATAAACTTGCAGCATCTCTCTGTGGTGTGTGTAGCAGAGACAGGACAAGGATCTGGCTTTGGCTCATCGTCTGTAAGAGCTGCTTTGTCTGGTACCAGACCTTTCCCTTTCCCACAAGCAGTTTGCACAGCCATGCTCTCCAGAATTAAATGATAACTGAGGGGCAGAGAGGGAAAGAGGGCGTTTCGGCTGGCGGGAGATTGATGGCAGGTCAGCGAGGCCAACAGCAGCAGGAAGGTTTCCGTAGAAAGGGAGAGGAACCCGTGGATGCTGGAAGGACTGATTCTACCCTCACAGTGCCCTGGAAACTCTCATGAGCACAACTCTCAAAAGCATTTCCCTTTCCCAAATCTGGAAAAACAAACGGGAGTAAAATCTATTTGCTGGTTTTAATCTACTCACCTGAGTTTTAATCTACTCACCAGAGTGAATTGGCTTTGGGTTTATGTGGTGCATGTTTATTTGAAGGGTGATGTCCAGTATGCCCAAGGACTCATCCAAAGTGGATTTCTCAGCTCCTCCTGTTCACTTGCAGAGCATTTTTTGCATTTGCTGCCAAATTTTTCATGCTTGTGTTCTGCAGAGATGGAGGTGTGGTTTGGGGGAACCTGCTGTACAGGCCTGGGGCTGGTCCTGCAGATTTCAGACACTTTGGCTAACTAAGTTTTCCTCCTGACCTTGAAAGCTCATTTCCATCACACCAGGATAATCATATTCCTCTTCTTACTGTTATATACTTTTCTGCTGAATCTAGAAGTAATAACAAGCGAGCAGAGAAGATTATACCCCACGTGGACTCCGGATGCTTTGTCTGGGGCAGGAGAGGTGCGGGCTGTGTCCCTGGCCCCGGCGCAGCCCTGCAAGTGTCTCGCCTCTGGACGGGAAAGGGAAAGAACAAACAAAAACTGAGTGTAAAACTTGTGAGGCTTTGTCTGCTCACGCTGCGCTGCGCGGGGTTGTGCTGCACGGGGCTGTGTGGGGCATGGTGCTGCTGAAAACCGGTGGGCAGAGTGGTGGCTCGGTGGGCGAGGGCTCTGCCCGGCCCCGGGGTGCCTCGGGAATCTCCTCTGCCTCGGGGACTGAGCTGCGGGGGGCTCCGAGAGCCAAGTCCCGGAGGAATGATGAACCCTGGGGGGATGCCGGGCAGTGGAGGCGGCACTGGGGCGCCGGCGGGTACCAGGAGATGGGGAACCCCGGGAGGGTGTGAGACATCAGAGGGGTGTGGAGCCCCGGGAGAGGGATGCTGAGCCCCGGGCAGGGGATGCAGGGCACTGGGGAGGGTATGTGGGGAACCGAGGCAGGAGGGACGTGGGGCACTGAGCGGTGGTTCCGGGCCATGTGGGGCAGTGGAGAGGACACACCGGGACACCGAGAGGTGCGGAGTCGCGGCGAGGAAGGATGCGGCGCCCCGGGGGATGCGGGCCCTGGGGGAATGGGGGACCCCGAGGGCTGCGGGCTTGAGGGGCTCGGGGGGCCGGGCGGGTGCGGTGGCAGTGCGGGCCCCGCGCTCCCCTCCCCCGCCGTGGGGCGGCGAAGGAGGAGGAGGAGGAGGAGGGGCTGCCCAGCACGGGCAGGGTTAAAGCGCCATGTAACCGGAGCGCGGGGCTGTCGGGGGCCGGCCGGGGCGCGGGCGGCGGCGAGCGGCGGCGCGGCC
>WBMZ01017961.1:0-25007 GCA_013400975.1 Atrichornis clamosus | reverse complement strand
GCCGGGGCGGGGGCGGCCGGGGGCGGTCGCAGGTTGCACAACCCGCCCGGCGCGGCCAGGAGATTCCTGAGCGGCGAAGTCAGAGCGGCCCGGCCTGCCCCGACACCGGGCACGGGGCCCTCGGCAGCCGGCGGCGACCGGTGCTAGCCGGGCAGGGCCTCTCGCGAGGGGCACCGGGGACCCACAGCCCCAGAGATGGAGAGACGGGGCTGAAAGGGGTGCAGCGACCACAGAGGTCCCGGAGGGGACAGAGGTACATAATCCTGTGGGGACACTGGGGATGTGGGGTCAGGCCCAAGTGGGTGAGGCAAGAGGACCTGAACAAGAACCTCTGGTCCTGGGGCGCTGCAGCTCCAGCACGGGGCTCCCGTGGGTGTCCCACCTAAACCGAGCAGGGGTCACGCAGGGTCACCTGCCCACACTCATCCTCTACACGGCAGCCCCATTAGGAGTCCCCACCCATCCACAGGGTCATGCACCTGGCAGCTCTGCCCTCACCCACAGGCACGGCCACCACCAGGTCCCCCGGGGCCAGCGGGGCCACAGTGGGACATGGGAGCTGCAGGTAGGGGGTATCAGAGGTACAGGTCCCCACTGTGCACTGCCATGTCTCTTGCCTGTTCCCTTTCACTCCTGCTTTTCCCATCACTGCCGCTGGTGATGGGACACGCTCTTCACACCTCCAGGACAGCGATTTTCGGCCAGTCCCACCCAGAGCTCCGGTAAAACCACAGCTGTGTCCTGTACATCCATGCTGCAAAGACGCTACTGCCACAAAACCCGCCCTCCACCCCCTGGGAAACACCCCCTGATTTGTGCCCCATCGACGGCATCGCAGTGAGGTCCAGGCCATGGTGACATCTGTGTCCCCTCCAAGGTACCCCTGGGTGAGGGGACATGTCCTGGGGGCAGCACTGTGGCCCCTTGGACCCCACACTCCAGCCCGGGAAGGCTCCAGCTGCACTGTTGTTGTTTTGAAGGCCAAGTCTCTCCCGCTGACACCCTGGAATTAGTTTTTCTTCCAGAGTCCTTAAAAATATCCTGGATTCCTGACACCGGGACTTGTCTTCCAACGGCTCTTCCAAGCTGCTGGGCCTGGGGCCAGCCGTCAGCGCCGGGGGACAGAGGCCATCCAGCTCCCGTGCTCCTCCTCAGCACGGAGATCGCGGCGGTGCTGGGAAGGAATGTGGTGCCAAGAAGGATCACAGCCCCTGCCACGGCCTCTTCCACGGTGGAATGGTGCTCAGCGGGGCACAGGCATGGCACAAACACTGCCTTACCTCGGCAACACACCCAGCGGCTTCGGAGCATATCCCTGTGCACGGCCAGCAGGGTGGGAAGGGTCTTTCTGGGACATCCAAGCCATGACCCTACAGAGCCCCACTGCTGAGGACTGGGGTGGACCCTGCCTGCAGCAAAGGTCCCAAGGGACTCTCCCAGACGGGATTTCCCTGTGCATCCCCAGGAAAGCACGTGGCCCCAGAAAACTTCTAGACAAAGCCCGTGGCCCACTCCTGGCTTTGCCAAGTTTCATCCTGTCACCGTGGGAACTTGAGGAGGGGCTGGGGGGGGCTGAGCCAGCAAGGCTGGTGGGGGCTGCAGGGAGAGGTGCCCAAAGGCCAGTGGCTGCCCACCGGCCCCACAAGCTGTTGTTGCCATCTGACAGCTCTTGGCGAAACGGCCTTTTGTGATTCAGCCGTGTTTATCCCAGCCTGCAGCCCGGCCCAGCGTGGGTTTCCATGGAAAACTTCCATCCAAAACAAGGAGAGAGAAGGAGCTACAGCAGGAGTGACTCAGCCACAACTGGAAGCTTCTGCGAGTGAAGCAGGGAAGGGGGGGCTGTTCCCAATGGCTTGGTCCTGCTCCAGCAGCGGGGCCCAGGGATGGTCCCGGCTCTCCCCTGCCCGTGTCACCGGCACATCGCAGGCAGGAGCCTGGCAGGTTTGGGGGGAGCCACGTTGTAGAACTGTCTGCAAAATGTGACGGCCTCCTGGAGCACCCCCTCCCCATGCCTGCACCAGGTCCCGCTGTTGGGGACAGGGGAGGAAGAGCGTGAGATGAGTAAGGCTCAAACCCTGGCATGAGCCACACCTGGACATCCCCAGGCTTGGCGGGACGTTGCTTTTTCCAGCGCTGCCCACAGGAACCCCTACCCGTGCCTGGTGTGCCCCATGTGGGTGGCTGGCAAGGTGGGCAATGGAGGAGACCCCAAGGTGGCAGCGGCACAGGGGGAAGGGGTATGGGGAGCTGGGGAGAGGTGGGAAAACAGCCGGGAGCTTGCAGAGAAGCGGCAGTGCTGGCAGCATCTCTGCTCGTGCTGGGTTTCTCCTGCCCTCCCTGGGATGCTGGGAGATAGTTGGGGGCTCTGCTCCGTCAGGGAAAGGGGAGCAAAGCCCTGCCCATGGCAGGCTCCCTGCAAGCAGGGCCACAGGCAGGGTCCCTGGGGTCCCTGGTGGCTCTGATGGCTGCACTGGGGTATGGAAAGGCCCATCTGGGGAGAGGGGTGATATCCCCCTTGCCAAAACACCCTGGCTCCCAGTGCTGCTGGTAACACTGCTGGCTGTCCCCAGGGCCCCCTTGTCCCACGTGAGTCGCACAGCTGCCACCTGGAGCCCGGGCTCATTCCATCTCCCTCTCGCTCAGCAACAGCAGTTGGCCCACGCTGTTTTGGGGGAAAAATCAACTCCCCTGGGCCACACGGGGTGGGGGAACAGGAAACATCCCCCAGCACCAAGCTGAGTGAGAGGTGGGAGGACATCAGCCAGTCTTGTCTTCAGGCTCACCTCTGCGGGCAGCCAAGGAGTATGGCTGCATCCCAAGAACAGACCTGGATCTGCGAGAGAGGCAGGGGCCAGCCCGAGGGCATCTCGCCAGCGGAAAAGGAGGGGGAGGGCAGGATTCCCATGGCAAACCCCTCCGTCCCGGTGGCCGTGACAGCCGCAGGAACCACTTCCCTCCTCCCACCACAGCGGGGCCAAGCAGGACCTCCCTCTGCTGCTCACACAGGCACCTCCTGCGGACGAAGGTCGCGTTTATTTTTTACTCATTTATTTAAACCGGTACAGGAGCTATCTTTATGCGGACCCTGGGAAGGGGCAGGCACTGCAGCACCCCAGCTCAGGTCACCCATCCCTCTCCGACCCACCCGAGGGAGCCGCCTGCAGAGCTGGCACCGTGCTGCTCACTCACCGCACCCTGGGCTTCTTCCCCTTCCCGGTGCCCGGGAGCTGCCGGTGCCTCCCGCTGCCCGGGAGCTGCCGGGGGCCGGGGCTGCGGGGCCGCAGTGCGGGCGGGCGGCCATGGCTGCGGTGCCTCCCCCGCGCCGGCCCGCGGGGCGAGACGCTGAGCCGGGAAAGCACCTCGGAGCGCGGCGATCATTAAACAGCTACCGGGGCCTGGCGAGCGCGGCCGCTGCCGTCCCTCCGCGGCGGCCCGGGGCTCAGCGCGGGGAAAGCAGAGGTAAGGCTCCGGTGCGTGTCACAGCTGGTCGCCGTCAAAACCCGGAGCTGCGCTGCAGCCCCGAGCTGCAGTACTCGCCCCAAAAACAGCCTCTGGTGTCCTTGATGTGGTCACCAAGGGGTGCAGACACCCCACGCCTTCGCAGCAGATGTGACACAGCCCTCCTGAAGTGGCACAGCCGGCCAGCACTGCCTGAGCCCCCCCAGCCCCCAGGGCAACACCAGTTCGGGGCTGGGCTGCAGGGAAACAGCCACATCCTTTCACCAGCACCATGGTGCTGCTGCGTAACAGCAACACACCAGAGTGTAAAAACCTGACACGCCTGAGAACCACTCGCTTCTGCTGGGCTGGTTTAACCCCAGGCAGCTCCCAGCCCTGTTCCTGGCTGAGTGAACATGGGAAGGGCTTCAGCACAAGTGTCCTCCAGCCCTCCAGCGGACACTGCGCTGCCCTGCTGCTCAAGCAGGGGGAAAATTTAGATTTTTCACCCAATTTCTCTCCTTTACCAACTCTACACCCCCAAGGAAAGCCACGATTAGAGAAGCCCTGTGAGCATGACCCAAGACTGGTGCCCAGTGCCTAGTGCTGAACTGGGTAGCAGCCAAGCAGGACACCTGCAACTGTAACAGCAATAAAGATTTTTGTGTGCTTCTGGAAAAAAAGCAGAGCCAGAAACAAAATGACATGTTCATGGAGGCACTTTGTACGGGGAAGAATCAACACATGCACACCGAGTCATCAGGCATTTCATTCCTGAAAGAAACACCAGCCCTGGCACTGCCAAGGATGAGAGAGTTTTCCAGACCCAGACCAGCTGGAAGTTTGGCTTAACAGATATTTATAAAAACCCCTGAGTCTTTGGGATGTAACAGCTGCAGGAGCTCTCTGAAGGGCAAACACTTCCTGTGACTGAGCTGAGGGACCCTGATTTTGAGCAGGTATTTGAGTCTCTGAAAGCACTTTGCACACGGAGCAGTGTCACACTCCTGCCCTCAAACCCCTCGCTGTCATACCCATGCACTCCTGTGTTACATGTTATATAGAGAATTATATATTTCTATATATTATATACTCGTGTATACAACAAAGCTGGGAAAAAAAAAGGGAGATAAAGAACCATTTAGCCTGCCCTAGGTGAACACTGCAAAGAGTGTGCAGTGAGCTGCTGAGGACTGACTGGCTCCTCTGGAGGCATGGAAACAGTGATGTTTCACCAGGATGGGTGGCTACACGTGGCTCACCAGAGCCCTCTTTATTACAGAGCCCATTCTCAAACCTCCCCAGCCCCTGAGCGCTCAGACTGGCCCTGCCCGGGACAGAAGCGTTCCAAGAATTCCAGGTAGGCTTTCTTCTGCGCCGCAGCCGCGGGGATGAAGTGTCCGCCGGGGTGGGTGAGGACAACCGGCTCCACGAAGCACTGGGCCAGCTCCCTGCTGAGGGGTGCCGCGATGACGGCGTCCGTGTCGCCCACGATGTGCAGCGTGGGCAGGGCGATGGGCTCCCGGTAGAAGTGTCCGTGTGCCGGGGCGCGGCTGGCGAACCCGGCCACCAGCACGGCGAAGGTCACAGGGAAGCGCGGGTCGCCGCTGGCCCGCAGGGCGCACACCATAGCGGCCAGCGCCGCGCCCTGGCTGAAGCCCAGCAGCCCGTCGAAAGGCCCGTGCTCCGCCAGCGCCGCCGCCACGGCCGACAGCGACTCCTCCAACCCCGCCGGCGCCGCCGCCGCCTCCCCCGCCTCGAACGTGCCGGGCCCGGAGAACCACCAGCCGCGCGGGGGATCGTCCCCTTCGGAGTCGTCCTCGGCGCCGGCGGGCAAGGGGTGCGGCGCGTCAATGGCCACCAGCTCGGCGCGGCCGCGCAGGGCCTTGCGGAGGGCGCCGGTGCGCTGGCGGAAGCGGCGGGCGCTCTGCCGGTACCCGTGCAGCGCCAGCAGCCGCAGCGGCCGCGCCTCCGCCATGGCCGCGCCCCCGGGAGCGACACTTCCGCCTTCCCGCCGAAACGCTGCGCGCTGATTGGTCGGAGAGGACACACAGAGCGGCGCGCCTTCGCGGAGCTGCCGGCGCGCCCCCTGGCGGCGGGAGGCCGCGGAGGAGGGAGGAGGGGGTAGCCCCGACGGGACGGGAGGGGCGGGGCGCGACCCCCGGTGCGATCGCGGCTGCCGCAGGCAGGGTCGCAGCCCGGCCTGGTCCTGCAAGGGGCAACTCCCCGCGGGCAGCCGGGAACAGTCCTTGCGGGCAGCGGTGTTGTCGAGTTATTGGGTGCATCCCCATCCATTCCGGGGCCGGTACCGGGGGGCCCCGGTGGTGCTTACCCTGGCGGGAGGCATCGAGGGTACCCCCCGCCTCTGCCCACGCCAAGTCCCGGAGCGTGGTGGCTGCAGGGCGGGGTGCAGGCTGCGCTCACGAGGCTGCGGGGTCCCCGGTGCTCGGCTGCTCCTCACCCTCGGAGGGGGTGGGAGGCGCGGGCGGCTTCCCCTGCAGGGAAAGAGGGGGTCAGGGATGTCCCAGCCCCAGCCTGGCCTGCGATGAGCCAGTCCGTGCTCAGCCCACAGCACCCCGTGGGGCACTTCTTGGGGAACCCTCCCCTTTCCCGGGGAGCCGCGGGGCCCGGCAGGCGCCCACGCCGGCAAAGGTCGGGGGGATTCACGAGTCCCCCGGCCGGGCTGGCAGCTGCCCCGTTCCTGTTCGGTGGGAGCGACGCCACGGGGTGGCGCTTCTGGCACGCGGCACCGGATACCGGGAGTTCAGCCCGCTCCGGTGCTCGCACCGCCCCACGAGACGGAGCGGGGACACACTGCCCCGGTGACCTCCCCACTGCTCACCTGTGCCGGCCGCCCGCGGCGCGGGGGCTGTGTGCCGCCGTGGTTCACCGTCCACGGCCCCAGGGACTGGCTGGCGTAGAAGTCCATGGGATAAGGCTGCTGCCACTCGATTTCCTGGAGAGCCACTGCAGCCTGCGGAGGGGACAGGGAGCTGAGTCTCCGAGCAGTGCCCGCAGAGGGGGAGCGGGAGGTGTTGGAAGAGGTCCCAGCATCCAGCTTGGTGTGCTGAGGAGGACACTGCCCGAGGCACTGGGAATCCCACTGGTTTCACAAAAGATTGGATATCCCAGCAGCATGCCTGGACTGTTCAGCGAGCACAGACGGAGATAGGAAGGGACACTATCCGGCTGCAGGGACCACCCCAAGCCTGTTCTGGTGCATCACCCCAAGCCAGGACTGGTGCCCAAAACAGAGGTGGGTGCTCACCTCATAGGGTGTCAGCAATGGCTTGCTGAAGGCTTCTCCCCAGTCGATGGAGAGCCGGGGACAGGCTACCTGCACCCACCTGGAAGGGAAACATCACAATGGGGATGAGCATTTTGGGAAGAACAAGCCACAGTGAAGTCCCCCAGCAGCACCCCAGAAGGTCCTTTCTGTGCTAGACCACCCTGGTAAGGACAGCCATGTCCCCTCCCTGCCCTGTGGGCACAGCATATGCAGGGGTGCACAGTGACAGCACCACAGATGCGGCAGGGACAGCTTCAAGCAGGAACTGGACACCTGGACAGGGATTGGGCACCCTGGCGTCAGAGGGGGATCAGCAGCACTCACACGTCCACATCTGGGAAGAGCCTCAACTTGCTGGGGAAGATCTCAGACAGCAGCACCCGCACGTAGGGCCGGCCCAGGGCACGGAGACGCAACTCCAGGTGCTGTGCGGGGGAAAAGGCACTCAGCGGAGTTAGGGTCCCCCAGCAAGCCCTCCAAATGCTGCCCACAGCCCCTTGCTGGCCATCAGACCCTCTGTGTGTCCCAGCTCTGCCCCACAGCCACATCCCCTTGGCAGTCGTAGGCCAGGCGCAGTGTCAGGGACTGCGGCCATGGCTCCGGCTTGCGCCCAGCTCTCCCCAGCACGTGCCTCAGCCTAATGAAGTAATTACTGCTCAATGACAACAATCTGTTCTCGTTAGCGGCTGCCTGCCCTGGGACACCCGCCTGTCGTGGGCTGGCTGCAGCCAGAGCTTTCAGGAGGAGGAGAGAGGCCAGAGGTGTCCTTGTCCTCTGAAGCCAGCACTAACCGCCCCCTGTCCAGCCAGCCCTGGCCATGCCCATGTCCTGCCCGCTGCAGAGCAGCAGCTCCTGGGACCTTGCTGCCCTGTGCTGCCCACTGGTCCCTGTCCTGCCTCAAATCTCACCCGTGGCTACCCCACAACTTCTGGGTGTGAGCAGGGCGATCACGCACCCCATGGGGGAGAACTCTGTTGTCCCGCTCCCCTCGCCCAGCCGGGGTGCAGAAAGTGCCAGCACGGCAGCTGAGTAGGGATGCTGAACCTGATCAGAAGTTCATCCAATTAAAACAAACCCAGCAAATTAATTGCCAAGCTTGTCTGGGCAAGGGGGGCGGTTCTCCAAGACTGGCCAGCTCTCTCCAGGAATAGGTTTAATGAGCCCTTGTCCGGCCTCCCTCATCTGCTGCTAATTGCCCACACAGGCTGAGGCCCCTGGCTACTGATGGGTTGCCAGTGGAGCCACATCCATGGCAGCGAGGACGCCGATGTTGCCATCACTCACCGGTCCTTCCTCCCACCCAGCAGCAGCACCTGGTGCCCCAGTGGGGGCATTGGGGAGAGGGCTGGTACCTGCAGGATGCTGGGGGAGCCCTGGCGCCCCAGCGTGCCCAGGATGAGTCCCCAGCAGCGGGCACTGGTGGCAGTGTGGATGGCGTCCTGCCGAGCGCGCTGCATGCGCTCGTGGCTGTAGTGCTCCTGGGAGAACACCTTGCTGTAGGGATCGTACCTGCAAAGCACAGCAAGGCTCACACGCGCCCCATCACCTGCCCCACCTCCAAGCTGGCCCCAAATGATGCCCGTCCCTCATTAGCACTAATTGCCTCCCACAGCATCTGTCCTCCTGGCTGATGTAGGACCCAGCCGGCTTTTTAGAGGACAAGGACAGGGATAGGGACAAGTGTCCCACCACAGCACCCTAACACCCAGTACACCCTCAGCTCTGTGCTCAGCTTCACACTCAGCTCCCCCCATCCCCGCTCATCAATTATGAAGAAATCTTTGATTTGTTGCTTTGTTTGACGAGGAGAATTTTAATCAAATCCCACTCGGGTTTCAGCAGCTTCACCAGCGCCATAAACCTGACGTGCGCCTCCCGTTCGTAACAAACGACCTACTACGAAATTCAGATTCCGCCAAATGGGCCCAGCCTTTCACTCCTGATATTTCATCTGCTTTCAGCCGCCTCATCATCGCGCTTTATGGCCTCTGCCTGCAGCAGCCGGGCCTTAATGGCTGCACCTCCACGAGCTTTCACAGGTACTTGTCAAAATGTTTATATTCAGTCGGAGTAAATGGCTGGTGTTCATCTCCCCCGCAGCACCTCCTCACCCACCCCGCGGCCTCTCACCCGCCTGTGCCTGCTGCAGGCAGCTGCCTGCCCATCCCAGGGGAACAGGGTGTTCCTGGGGTGCACGGTGGGGACAGCTGAGTGTGCTGGGGGAGCTGGGGTACGCCCTGCCATGGGGAGTGGGTGCTTGTACCTGTATGCAGGTATCCCTGGGTTGGCAATCATGATGGACTCCAGGTGGAAGCGCCCATCGCCCAAATACCTGCAGAGAGGGGAGGGAGAGCTACGGCACATGGGAAACAGCAGCACCCATCCATGTGTCCACCGGCTTCCCGAGCCAAAGAGTGTGGAGAAGGCAGAAATCCAAGCTCCCGTGCTGGGACCCAGGGGCAGTGGGCACAGCCAGGGTTCCCTGTCTCTGCAGTCCCTGGTGTGGCAGGGTTGGAGAGGCAGCCATGCTCGGAGCAAGGAGGGATGCTGGGAGCTGCTCCATCTCAATGGCTGGTTCTAGACGTTGCTGCTTCCATTTCTAATCGGATTTCCAGTCAGCAATTACATTTCAAAGCCTTTCATTCAGCTGCCCTAATGGAGTGAGGGCTTGGAAAATGAATTCAGACGTAAAACTTGACTAGATTTTGCCCTTAATTGGAGAATGACATTTTGGGAGATCAAAGCTAATTTGTCTGCAAAAGTTAGCCCCAGAGACGGTGCAAAGAAGAAAATAATAACGCAGGGAGGACGCAGGTAAGAGGGTGAGTGCTCCTGCGCGGGTCGGTACCACACCACCGCTCCTCTGCCAGCAGAAAGAACCCTCTCTCACCAATGCAGTGCCAGCCTGGCCACTCCTGCCTGCTCCTGATGCCCTTGGAGAGAAGGAAAGCAGAGCTGGTGCAGCTCAGGGTGAAGCCAGAGCTCCCACCCACCCTGTGCCCAGCAGTCACGAGCCCGGCTCCCTGCACGGCTGTGCTTGGACAGGCAAGCCGTTGGCTCCCGGCAGCGCAGGCAAGAAGGAGCTCAGCAGGGCCCAAACCCACACCTGGGCTCCCCAGCTCCCCCCAAGGGTGGGGTCCTTGTATTTATTTATTCTGCAGCACACTGTATTCACAGTACATTAAGCATTTCCATTACCTAAAATAATTAGGTGATAGGAAGCGAAGTGCTCCCTCTAATTTGCTGTCCTTAAATAAAATTAATGTTGCTGTGATGTTGGGCCCCGGCCATTTGTCTTTTCCAATTATCCACCCGCCCTTCCATCTATTATCTATTCTGATATACGACTCAATTATTTCCTCTGTGCTACAAGCACACGCCACTTAAAGCAGCGTGAGGAGCTGGAGGGGGCCCATCCCAGCCTGTGAACATCCCTCACCACCCCCCAAAATTGCATAAAACCAGGCAGAGGGTACAGGCAGGATGGTAAGCCTGGGCCAGGCAGGAGGGTCCTGAAGGACCCTGGGTACTTACACGATGGCATCTGTGTCCTGAGCAAGCCGGGGTGACGTACAGCCCAGGATCTCTCCTGGGGACAGCGGCTTACACTGGGGCACACACACCTTGTACTGGGAGCGCAGCTCCTGTGACGCTGCCTGTGGGATACGTGGGGTCAGCAGGGACAGACCGTGGCAGCGAGGCTGGCCGAGGACCCTCGGGGACACTCTGGCCCTGGCAGTCCCAGCTGTTTTGACCCAGCACAGAACAGGGAAGGGGACCCAGCCTGCTCAGGGCGGCCCCGGGAACGGCCCCGCGCAGCCGGGATGCTCAGCGAGGCTCAACCAACGTATCAATTAAAAGACAAGGGAAAAGGCTTAACGCTTGGATAGCCCCGTGTTTAGATAGACACGGCTCAAGAGGCTCATTCATCTCCTCCCGTCCTGCCTAGCCGGCCGTTCAGGGGCAGACAGACAGACCCGCCGGAGCTTCCCCGGCCGCTGCCGGCACTGCATCAAAATGCCAAGTGCTCCACTGCCTGCCCTGACATTTCCAGAGCAGCTCCCGGGGGAGCTGGGGAGGGGTGCCGCCATGAAACATTGATCAGAGTTATTATAAAGTACTTGATCAACACTATGGCAGCAGCATATTATTGCAGTGACTCGTCAGAGGGGAACCAGCACCACCAGCACCCCAGGGCAGCCGCTCCTGCCCCAGGGCTGGGACGGGGAAGGACTGAGCCAGGGGCCAAGGCAGGGAGAGACAAAAGCCAGGGATCTCCACCTCACCTGCACCGTGGAGACGAACTGGATGGTGCTGACGAGGGCCAGGGAGGTGCCCGCTGCGAAGTTGAAGCGAACGGTCTCAAGGAAATGGGATGCATCGATCTTTATGTCCACGAACACATAGAGCATCTTCAGCCCCTGCGTGGAGTCGATGGGAACTGGTAACAGGAAGTGAGAGGGTGTGAGTGTGGGGTACACCCAGGGCTCCAGTGAGCCCCAGGTTGCTGCTGCCTGCAGCTGGGGCATAAAGCATGTTCGTGGGGCTCCCTGCACCCCAACTGCTCTGGTGTGGGCAGGGTGGGCTGTGCCACCCCTCTGCCTGTGCTGGCACCCCGGGCAGGGGGTGCAGATGGGATGCACGGAGAGCACCCGCTCGTTTCTCTCCGGATAATGGCAGCCTGGGGAATCAATGAACACAAATCTAATTACCCCCGGTGCTAAGAAGCCTTTGTCACCACGATTAAGTGAATAATTAAAGTACACAGAGTCCACATCGATCTGCAGCTCCGCGTTCACTTCCCATTTTGGTGCTCTTCGCCTGATCACAATTAAGTGCAAATTACTCCCTCCTGTGGGGCGTGTGGGGCCGGGAGGGAGAGGGAAGCATCCGTGTGCCCTGCCACAGGCCACCCTGGTGACAGGAGCACCGTGGGCAGCTTAAAAGGAGCCCAGCATCCTCTCAGCAGCCCATGGGTAATGCAGGGTGCCCTGTGAACTACCCAACCCAGTGCAGGCATGGGCCACAAGGCCAGGGGCAGCAGATGGCAGCTGGGCTGGTGACAGTCAGCCGGGCAGTACCTGCCTGTCCCTTCAGGGAGCAGCTCCAGAAGATGTGACTCCTGTTCCCCAGAGCAGCCCGCTGGGTATGGCCCCTTCCTCCCCTTCCTGCTGTTCATTCATGAGCAGCAGGCTACAAACCAGAAGTTTTATACTCCCTGTTCCCTCCTTCTGTAACAAAGCACCAAGCACACATATTTATCACCACGAATGCTCACACCAACGTGGCTTTCAGGACAGAGTTCTCAACTGGGGAGTCAGTATTTCATACGGAGCCTGATGCAATTCCTCAAACCCATTTATATGGCCCCATAAATGTCCAGGAGGGCTGCCAGGTGCCGGGAGAAGGGATGCACGTGCCTGCCGCTCACTACGGCAATTCTGCAGATCCACCTTAAAACCCAGAGCGTCTTATTGTTATTTTTGGGCTGATTCCATCCTGGGTGGACTTCAAAGTTAGCAGCATCTGGGACAGCAGCGCAGTTTCCATGGCAACTGGATCCAGAGTACTGTCCGCCTGGGGAGCACACAGCCTCCTCCTCCCTTCCCCGCCCAGCCTGCACTGTACCCGCAAAGCCGCCTTTCCCAGCCCCAGGGCAAGTGGGACCCCCAGGCCCTCGCTTTCCTCCACCATCACTCCCTTCCTCATCATTCCATAGAGGCCAGGTGGGGGCAAGAGCAGCCTCATCCCCATTGGCAGCTCCTGGACCAGCGGGGTCCTGCCAAGCCATGGCCTCGTTGCTCTGCTCTTGGGCACAGGGCTGGATCTGTGCGCTGCTGCAGCAGCCGAGCAGGACGAGCACGCCCTGCTGCGCCCAAAATCCTGCCCATGGGCAACCACCCAGCCAGCCTGGCCCCATCCAAAGCCAGCAGCTGAAGCTGGAGAACAGAAATCCCTTTGGGAAGGGATTAGCCTTTGGCACTAAGTCTCCGGGCTGGCGTGGAGAGGGGCGGGGAGTTGCTCGGCGTGGCACTGTGGCAGCAGCACAGCGTCTGCAGTGCCGTGCACGGCCGCCCCAGCAGCACCCCGGGGCCGAGTGTCACCTACTTAGACAACTGTGTCCATAGTGCACCAAGAAGTCAGCGCCCAGCGCCCGGGCCGTGTAGTCGTCCACGCAGCAGGCGCCGTAGGTCACGTCGCCCATCACCACCGCCTCTGCATCCGTGAACCTGCGGGAAGGCACAGCACTGAGGGCTGTGGCTGCGTCACCACAGCCCAGGTCCTGTCCCCCAGCCCTGTGGTGTGTCACTACTGGGGGACCCCGCGCTGCCACCGAGCCACGCGCCAAAGAGGACAAGCACTGGCTACTCTCCGAGATGTCAACATGATTAAGCTGGAGAGCGGTAATCCGCCTCTTCAATTGGGTAAAGCTGTTTGCAATTCAGCGGATTATCCACTCATCAAACAATACGCTGCCAGATTCCTAATGCTCCAGCGGGGAGAGCAGTAGAGGGAGACCCAGCACAGCGTGGTGCCACCGCTTCCACCAGCCAGCCCTGGGGAATGGAGCCACCAGGATGGGCAGAACAGCTGTCCTGGCATCCCTAGCTGTGCCAGTCAAGCCACCATCACCCCACGCCTGGTCAAAACGTGAGCTGGTGCACCCTAACCTGTACCTGGCTGTCACCCGTGGGCCAAGCTGTGCTCCAAGAATGGCTGTTGTTAAGTGGCACTTGGTGAGGAAAAGCACCAAGCAACCCCTGGTGCTGTCCCCTATCCCCATCACTCCAGCCCAATCCCACGTGGCACCTGCCAGCCTGTGGCTGAAGGGCCACACACCAGCACTGAGCAGCAAAGCCGGGGCTCTGGCATGATTCAAAGGCGCCACCGTTGTGGGTATTTTATTGCACCATTTTGGGGGATTATTAGCTTGGCTGCCTTCCCAGGGAGCTGCCTTGGTAGGATGAGAGCAGGTATCGCGATGACAAAGCCCCGCGCCTGGAGGGGCTGCTTAAACCAGATGCTAATTCCTTATTTACTCGAGGCCACACCAGCAGCTGTAGCTCGGTGCCAGCGGGGTCCCCCCTGCTGCTGGCACGGGGTTGACGTGAAGGGCCCGGGGAGGAGGGGGCCCTGGCACAGCGTCACCCACTCCAGCACCCAGTGCTGGCTGGGGGCCAGGGTCCCGCGCTCCCCCCAAGCGCCAGGCAGGGAGCGTTACGTCGGCGGCAAGAATAGAAATGGTGGGCAGAGCTGGGCAGATGGCAGAAGGTGGAGAAATGGCGGAGCGTGCTGAATATTAACAGCTCCGGCCTATCCGTCAGCGCCCGGGGAGGGGGACAGGGGAGTAGCTCTGCTGGAGCATCCCCAGAGAGCGGGCACAGCCATCCTCACCTCCCGCATCCAGCCTGGGCATCTCCCACTCCACATGCTTTTCCAAGGGTTGGGGATGCAGTTGGGGAGCGTCAGAGGATGGGCTGGATCCTGCCAACACCCAAATCCCGCGATCCCTTGCTGCCAGTGTGGCCTGGACGGGAGGATGGCTCCTCCACTGCCTGCATGGCCACAACGTGGGGCTGGGGGCTGCCAGTGAAGTTTCGAGAAGGCTCTTCCCACCCTCCCAAGCCCTCAGCCCCCTGCTCTAATGAGAGGTGATGAGATGAACATGAATCAGACTCCACACATCTCAGCAAAAGTGGAAAATTATTCAGCTCCTTAAGATTCAGGATGGGGAGGTCTGACTCAGAGCGGCAGCCAGCGCCGCTTAATTTTTTATAGATTAAAATGTATGCAAATTGGCCCAAACCCCAGAGAAAGTCCCTGGGGGTGAAGAGCAAGAAAGCGAAATAGCAACGGTGGAAGGAGGAGGGCAGAGGTGCCCGTGGCCCTGCCCAGTGTGCGTGGCTGTAGCTGGGCAGGGAGAGACAGGGCTGAGTCCTGCCCTGGCCACGGGCAAGATTCCTCCTCTGCAGGGAGTGCAGCCACAGCTGAGCAAAGGGGCCACGGGATGATGCCTGGTGAGGAAGCAACCCAGTGGTGCTGCCATTGCAGCCAGCAAGGCCAGGAGCCTGATGGTTCTGCAGGAGAGGCTCCAGGACGGCACACACCGGGATCACCCGCTCCGGCTGGGCTGGACAATCGAGCGGAGCCGTAATCATCTCCTGAGACAAATCAAAGGCAAGCGCCAGGGCCTCCCCTTGATGTTTTAATCAGTTCGGTGTCGCCAGTCTTTCATCAAACTACAGAGGAAGGAAATGTCAATTAGCAGCCACCTGCCTCCGACACGAGCTGGGGAGCTGCTCGCCAACCAGCCCGGACCAGGACGTGGGCAAGGGGCAGCCATGGGAGCGTCCTTGTGGGTGTTTGGTGTCCCTGGAAGTTGTCACAGCTGCAAATGGGTCCCAGCAGCGTGCCGGCAGGGAGGACGAGGACGTGGTGACAGGGATGTCCCCACCCAGTGCTCAGATGCTCATTACAGCTGGGAGCTCATGAATATTGAACACGTGGGGAGGTTATTCATCTTTTACATCCCGCAAACCCCGGCTCATTCTGAAAAACCGCCTGGCCTTAGCATTTTTCTCATCTCCCCCTAATTCATTATCTGCTCCTTTAAACAGATGGCTCCCCAAACTCCATTTATAAAGTGCCATGCTCAGCACTGGCAGGATGTGCTCCAGGCCGGGACAGGTCCCAGCCCCAATCCCAGCTGGGACCCCCAGGCCCTCCCAGCCCTGCTCCCCAGTGCAGGATGGAGGCAGCAGCAATCCAAGGACAAGTCTGGCGGATGAAAACGCTGGGTCAGAGACAGGCACGCACAGGGCCTGTGTGTCCCCAAGCATGGGGTGGCCAGTCTCTGTCACCTGAGCACAGGCACTCGGCTGGAGCAGCCCTGATTTATCCCAGCCCTTCAAAAAATGAATGAGAGCATTTGCTGCTGGCAGGAGCGCGAGGTCCCTTGGCAGTGTGTGAATGATACAGTGCTGGTCCTCAAGCCATGAGGCAGAGTTGCTCCCCCTGGCAGAGAGGAGTCCTCAGCCCCTCCGTGTCCACCAGCTCTTGGTGGGGAGGGGATTGAGGGCACTGGGCAGAGCCCCACGATCACCCCACGCACTGCCTGCCCAGCATGTCCCAGGACACCCGTGGGTGCTGCTGTCCTGGGCTGTGAGGGCTGAGCACAGCTCTGGCCGAGAACAGTGCACTTAATTAGCAGAGAAGCCCATCACCGAGTGCCATTACCAGACTCCCAACTTCATTAGCACAGGAAGGCTGCACGTAATTAAAATAATGAATTTGTGATTTTATTGCAATTGGTGCTGCAGCTGGGCAATCACGAGGCCCCAAAGAGCTTCTGCAAGTGGGGCAGGATGGGGAGAGGTGGGTGTCCCCACAGCCCCCCCAAGGACCAACCATCTTCAGATGGGTTCCCTCCCCTGAGGGGACTTCCCACTCTGTCCTCATTGTAGGTGCCAGAGCCAACGTCACCATCCCAAGGGGCATGTCCCAGGGTACCCCAGCTTTGCTGTCCCTGTAGCAGCAAAAACCCCCAAAATAAGGCAAAACAAGGGCTAGCACATGTTGGTCATAAAGTCACCATGACCATCCTGTGCCTGGATGGTGCCAGTCCTCTCTTCACACAGAGCTCTGTGGGATACAAGGAGGTGGCATGGGAGACATGGTGGTGGGCACCACATCTGTGCTGGCACATCCCAGCCCTGGGAGGTGACAGCTCTACAGATCCCACACACTCCCCCGTGCCCAGTCCCCCTGGCGCAGCCACCACCAGGGTAGAAGGTTTTGAACATCTCCAATGAAGTGAGAACTTCATTCCTCCTAATGATGCTGTTGTGTGGTTAATGACAGTGATTAAATTCCCCTGCACAGTGTGCACCCACTGCCAGCGCCTCCAGGTTGTGCTTAAAGGACAAGGGGAGAAGGGAAGGCTCTGATGGCCAGCAGAGCCATGGCACTGTGCAGCTGAGGCCAGATCCTGACCTGTGTTAGTGTCCCAGGACGGCCTTTTGGGACCTCCTCGTGATGCTGCCAGCTCCATCACAGCATTCAGTGCCACATGGCAGACCCACCTGGCCTGGGGACCCGGTGCCTGCTGGCACTGGGAACATGCTGGGCACACCAGACATGGCACTGGGGACTGCCAGGCACACCAGCCATCAGGGGCTGTTTTGTCCTGGCCATAGAGGGGCTTGTCAAGCTCTGCCACAGCTGTTGGGCTGTGTGTGCAGATGTTTAATTCTTTACCGCTCAAACAGTGATGATTCAGGCTCCCTTGTCACTCCAAATGTCCCTGTACACTCCTGGGCACATCACGGCACAGTCACCAGGATGGTCTGTGTGCTTCCAGCACTGCCTCGCGTGGAAGTTCAAAAGCCACTGGGAGTTGGGAGGTGTCTAAGGCTGTGGCAGGACAGTCTGTGTGGGCATCAGGACACCCCTGAGCCCCACTGCCATCGCCTGTCCCCGCCACCAAGCCACGGCTGATTAGCAGGAGCCTCTCACCCCACCGTGGCACAGGAAGACAGAGGGATTAGCAGCTGCGAAGCCTGACAGCCGACTTTATTAACACAGAATCAAAAGCCCAGCTGAGAGCCCAGCTGATCCGTCTGCTCCAGCCCCAGCAGGGAGGGGAGCAGGGGTCCGCTCCTGGCTGCACAGCCCCCAGCCGCAAGCAGGTGGTGCAAGGGACACGACTGCCACCTCCCTGGCACGACAGCGGGTGGGCTGGGGGGCTGCCCCCTCCCCGAGCTGTGGTCCGAGCTCCCCCCACGCGGCTCTCCACGCTGCCGCCCCCCAGCACGAGTTCCCCTCTGCCGAATTACATCAGCCGTGACAAATGGAGCCAATTTGGAAGGTGCCACCCGAGCGTCGTGATGCGGTGCAGGCAGCGCACAGACCCCGGCCCTGCCACCCCCCCCCCCGCCAGCCGGCCCGCTCGCCCCGGCACAGCTTTGACAATGACAAACCTATTAACGGTAATTAACTGGCCTCACACCGGTCAATGCTCCGAGAGCGCTCTCGATTTCAAAGGCTCCAGGCTAAGAACCCCACCGGCCTTTCCGGCGGCGGTGGCTGTGATGCTTCGGCTACATCTTCATCCCCGCAGCCCCTCGGGACTCAGCAAGCGCCAGTGCAGCGCTGGGAAGCCCAGACAGGCCCCACCTGCCCCCCCGCTTCCTCCCTACCCCACCGGGCTCCCCGGGGGCCTGCTCACTCTCACTTGGCAGCGAGGGATGTGGTGACACTGCCATCCCACTGCACGGGGACAGACAGACCCACAGAGAGCATCGTGTCCTCCCTGAGCCGCCCGGGATGCGGGGGAGTGAGCCACGTCCCTGCTCTCGGCCCTCCCCAGCACCGCCAGGCCACGGCACAAACATTCTATTAAAAGGCAGCTCCAGCAGAAGGGATAAATATTCCATCTGAGTGGCAGCTGACACGGCTCCAGTTCAGCTGGAACACACAGGGATGGGCACTGTCACCTCAGGGGCACCAGCCCCAGGCATGGCTCTGCAGCCATCAGCAGAGAATGCAGGGGAGGGGGAACTCACTGGCAGCCCCAAACCCCCACCAGCTGCAGGGATGGGCTGTGGAGAGAGGCTGCTCACCGAGCAATGCCCCCCGTGGGGGCACAGGTATCCCCAGCACGCTCAGCCCTCACGTCCTCTCTGTCACCAGAAGGAAGGGGACGCACCAGCTCAGGGCTGATAGCACCCCAAGCCCCTGTCCCCAGCCTGTCCCCAGCAGCCACCACCAGAGCACACGGCTGCAGGGATTCCTGTCACGTCGGAGGCTCGTCCGGCCCCAGCACTGGGTGAGGAGGGCCAGCAGGAGCAGCGGCTGGGCTGCAATTCCACATTAATGCTGGCGATGAATATTAATAGCAGGAAGAGGCAGGAACTAACGAGGCCACCTGCCGATTCACACCTCACCTCCGGCACTGTAACCGGGGCCCAAGAGTGTCCCTAAAAGAGAGAACACAGGGCTAGGCTCACTTCTGCCCACAGCCACAGTCCTCTGGCTGGCAGTGCTGGTACAGCACAGCCACATCCCCAGCCACAGATGGCACCCAGTGCTCCCAGCAAGGGACTGGCAGTGGGTTGTCTCTGGGTGCTTCATGGCAGCAGTGAGGGAAGGATATGGCCCTCCTGCTCAGCCTTGAATCCATCCCACATCCAACCACCATTCCACCAGTGCCAACACATCCCCCTCTCTTGGCTGGGCACTTCCACCCACACAGCACCCACCTCCCACCACCCCGGCACCCCTCAGCAGCCCTGTGGAACACCCTGGGCAAGGAGGGCGAGTCCAGCAGGGATACCAGCACCCCAGAATCCACCGGCACCCTGGCATTCAGCACCCTGGAATCCACCATCCACCGGGAAGTGGGGCTTAAGGTTTCATTCAGATAAAAGAGCCCCTTAATCCGCTGCCTTTGAAGTCGGAGACATGAAAGCGGCTGGGTGCCAAAGCCGGAGAGGAGGCAGCTCCACTTAAAGGGACAAACCCACGCGGAGCTGCCCACACTCGCACCCATCCCCTGCCCCCAGCGCCTGTCCCCTGCCCGCGCCCACCTCCCACCGAGTGCGGGGCTGCTGCAGGGGAAGCCATGGCAAAGCAGGGACTAAGCCCGAGGGCACGGCTGCCTTCCCACCCGGCATGGCAGTGGCTGCTCGGCTCGGCAGGGAGGCGAGCCCGCTGGCCCCGGGAAGGCAGCTGCTAATGAGTGCCACCACCCCGATGGCAGACGAGGCACACAGGGCTATTAGCACTAATTCACTGTGCTAAAACAGAGAGGGGCTGTGGTGGGTGGGGAGGAAGGGAGATGCGCTCGGCAGGAAAGAGATCATGGCCAATTTCTGCAAGGTGTCTGCATCCACTATCACTGTACAGCTCAGCTCCTGGCTGGTGCCTCAATCTCGCCTTCCAAGCAGCACAGAAAAATCAAGAGAGGACGATGGCGAAGGGGTCACCCAGCAGGAGTGACCCTTTCTGTGCCATCACCGTGGCCTTGAGCCTCTCCAGCCGCAGAATGGCTGCCCCTCAGCATGTCCATGCTGGGCAGTGTGGCTGCAGAGGCAGCACGAGGCCGTGGGGGAGGAGGACAGGTCTGTGCCGCAGCGGTGGCCCCGCTGCCAGCCCTCCCCTGGCTGCGCTGCCGTGGCGAGTGCGCGGGCACCGGGCTGGCGTCAGCTGGTTGTTAACACGGCTGCTCCCTGGCTCCAGCACCCCCGCGGGGGCCCCGACATGCTGAGCCTGTCAGCAGCTCCTGGCACAGCAGAGAGGGAAGGAGAAGCCAAGAGGCGAGGGCCGGGCTGGCACCGTGCCGGTCCCTGTCCCCAAGGCTGGCAGCAGGTCCCCGTGACCTGCCGCAGGGCTGCCCAGCTGTGCCCAGCCAGGCTGTGGCCCCACGAGGGCAGCCACTGTACGCCTCATCCAGAGCCTCATCCTGCCCAGCGGCCTCTTCATTCCCAGCAAAAGCCCCCATCCACTCGCCAGCCCCCGGAGCCAAGCAGGGAAGCATGGAAAAGCCGTGGTCTTACCGCTCAATGATGTCGGCGATGGTGCAGGCAAACATGAGGAGCCCCTCTGGCATCTGCAGAGCCACTGGGAAAAGAAACAGCCGCGGGGTTAGGAGGGGCTGGAAGGGACATCCTGAAGTAGGGACCAGCTCCAGGGCCAACACACCCAGCTCGAGGAGCAGCCACAGAACCACCCTCCCCAAAACAGCCAGATGTTGGCCAAAAATCTGTGTGTCTCTGGCAGATGGGGTGCACGTTGTCCTGCCTCGGGCCATATCCATTCTCCCTGTGCACACACTTCATCCCTCTCTGAACCCGCTGACACTGCTGGTCTCTCCCGTTTCCCGCAGTAATGACTTCCAGATTTTAATTATGTGCTGCACAAGAAAAGGTACGTTCTTATGTTTATTTTAAACCTGCTCCTAATAATGTAAACGCGTGCCCCTGGTTCTCCTGGTACAAGAAAGAGTGAATAATCATCCCCTGTTCAGTCTCTCCACATCATTCACAATTCTACATCCCTATCATATCCCCCTTCGTTCACCTCTTTTCCAGCTAAAGGATCTAAATCTATTTAATCTCTCCTTATACAGAAGCTGCTCCAAACCTTTGATCATCCTCACCGCCCTTCTCCACATCCCCCTCCCTGCTTCTCCCCCCATTTCAGGAGGGTGGCCAGCAGTGACCGCAGCATTGTGCCTTGCAGGAATGTATTCAACAACAAATGATGTTTCCTGGTTTGCTCCCTCCTCGCAGCTCAGAACAATCCCTCTTCCTCCAAAGGTCAGCTGGACTGTCCAGTGCCTGGGATCCAGCCAGGAGCCCCCCACAGGGTGGTGGGGAGGAGCAGGGACCGTGATGGAGGAGATGAATGGAGGAGGCCCCATTAATCCTGTTGTTGTTTCACCTCCCAATCCCACTAAGATATCCCATCTTCTGTGCTATCTATCCAAACACTCTTTCCAGATTCCTCTCCAATAAAATCCCTGTGCTGCCAGGCCCAGCCCGCTGGCCAGCATGGAGCTGTGGAAAGACCTGGCTCAAACTGGGCTAATCCCACCTTGTTCCAACCCACAGGGCCCAAGGAAAGCTGCACATCCCTGTCTACCCTGGCAGAGCCAGGGGCTCCATGTCCTAGCACCCCCCAGCCCATTTGAGACCATTTTGGCCCATTTGGGACTGTCCTCCACTCCAGACCTGCAAACAGAGAGTTGGCAGGGGGCTGCTGGGTCATCCTCCACCATCACAGCACGATGCGGACAGGGAGTACCCCCCAAGCCCCCCCAAACCCCACAGCAGGCAGGGCACAGGCAGGGCTGGCTGCAGCCCTGTGGGAGGCTGCGTTCCCCCAGCAACGAGCCCCTGGCTGGTCTGTGCACACGCGGATTTTTAAATCCCAGCACGGCTGGCTGGCTGATGGGCTCCGCTCCCAGCTCGGAAGCCTAAATCCCAGCCGCATATTTACATTTAATTAGGAGGTGCCAAGCAGCAAAACACAGCAAGGAAAGCCAGAGCAGCACGGCTGGGCAGCCTCGTCGTGTCCTGGGGTGACATGTCCGGCCACGACTCCCACACCACAACTGGGGTGGACTGGACAGCCCCACACCCTCCAGCCCTTCGGCACTGCAGCCGGGAGCAGCTCAGCTTCCAGAACATCCCCCGTGACGCCTGCCAGCCCTGCCAGCTCGGTGGCAGCAGGCAGAGACATTCCCAGGTGGATATGGCATTTCAAATCTGGCTCTGCCACACAACACCACGAGCAGCCCCTGCCTGTGCGTGAAGTGAGGGTGGGGACACTGGTGACATCCAGGGATGGAGGGGGAGGCTCCGTGCCCTGATGCCTGTGGTTGATCACAGTATTGCTCAGTGGGATGCACAAGCTGTGGAGGGAAAGCCCTGGCACCACTCCTGAGGCCTCCACCACCATTCCCCACTCCTCTAGGGCTACACAACCCCCTGAGGAAAGTTAGGGCCCCCCAAGAATCCTGAGAAAGGCTCAGACCAGAGCATAGCAAGGCCCAGTTCTGTGCCAACCCCCCCCACTGCTCAGTTTTGTGGGGCTCCCCCTTCCCGGCTCCAGCAGCATGTCAGGAAAGCGCAGAAAGAGAGGAGAGAGGCGAGAGGAGCACAGCAGGGACCTGGCCAGCATCCCAGACACATCTCCAGGCTGACAGGTCCACGCAGCTCAACCTGTCCTGTCCAATGTGATTATAATCCAGAGATACAGGTCTATTAACCCCCCTCGAGAGGAGGGGAGCTCGCCAAGACAGAGCCTAAACACGCCAGGGCACAGTGGGCAGCTTGGCCCCACCCCTGCCCCAGCCTCACCTGCCCCACGGGGGTCCCACCGCAGGGGATCACCAGCACCAACCAGCCACAAAATCTCTCATCCCCCGGGTCAGTGCTCACCCTTGGTGGCCTGAGCCTGCCGGATCCGCCAGATGGTCTTGGGGATTTCGAAGTTGTAGTTCGGGGGCAGGGCCTCCGCCGCCTCCCGCAGCTCCACGTTCCCGAGGATCTCCTCGGGGATCTGCTGTGCCACGTGTCGCGCAGGGGCTCGGGCTGTGGGACAAACGGGGAACCTAAAGGAGGGACCAGGAGGGCAGAGCACCCTGTGCCCCAAGGGCCACCAGCGCCCTTGCTGTCCTCATGCCAGTCCTCGGGTCAAGCGGGAGAAGTGGCCGCTGTGCTCAAACCCCTTGAGACAAGCAGAAGAAAGGGGCGTGGTCCTGCCCTTCACGCTGGTGGCAGGTTGCTGGCGCTTCTTTGGGAAAAAAGAGGGGTTTTTTAGCCCAGAGAGCACCACTGTAACTATGTGAAACCTTTTAGTGAGGCTGGCTATCCCCAAACCGGGGGGACACGACTCACAGCCCCTGGCATGGCTCATCCGCCAGCACCCCGGAAACACCCTAACGCATCCCTCCTTCCGCAACAAGGGGATCCCGTTATCCCACCGGGAAAAAGCCACCAGCGGCGGGTGATCCATCCCCGGGAGCCTCATCCTGAAGCCGCCCCCCGCCAGCAGCCGCCCCCCTACATCTCGGCGATGCCAGAGAGCGGCGGGGGAGTGACAGCAGGGGGATTATTCACTATTTCCAGCCCAACACCGGCACTCACGAGCCACCAAACCCTCCCCGCACGGCCCACGGGACAACCGACAAAGGGCCAGCTGGGCCGGGACGGCGGCGGGGGTGGCCGGGACGGTGACGGAGCCACTCCCCGCCGCCGGCCCGGCCTCCCCCGTTAAGGCAACCAAAACAGCGTCCGGTAGTGGCACTGGAAGCCCCGCATTGACCCGGTTCCAGCCCACCTTTGGCGGGCACCGGGGCCGCGCTCCCGACCCGCACGGGGGCCGCCATGGCTGTGGCGCACGTGGAGGCGGGAAGGCAGCACTAAGCGATCCCCGCGCTAGGCTGGAGCAGTCGCCGGCCGAGAGCTCGAGCGCAGGAGCGCACCTGCGGGCCCCGACGGGACGGGCGGTGCGGCGGGGACCGAGCGGTCTCGGCACGGTCCCGACGGGACATTGGGTGCGCAGCGGGATGTGACATGCGCTGAGACGGCGGGGCTGTCCCCCCTTCACATCGGGGATGTGGTACCGGCGCTGACAGTTACGGGGCTAACGGTCCTAATGTTAACACGGGGACGGGGCGCTGGCAGCGGGGACGTTGTCATGGTGACGGGTCCGTGTCTCTCCCCCCACTCGTGTCGTGGGGCAGAAGCCACGTCCCTGCGAGGCGTGCGACAGGAGAGACCCGAGGGTAGCAGGGACCTCCCGCAGACAGCGGGGATCCCGACGGTGCAGTAAGGACACCTGCGCTCCCGGTGACATAACTGGACCCTCCTGGGGCAAGTAGGGACAGCAGCGATCCCACTGGGATAACGGAACCCCTGATGGGACAGAGAGAAGGAGGCAAGAGGGGCAGGAGTGACAGTCGGGGGCAGCAGGGACCTCTAGGTGACGATAGAAGACCGAGGAGGCAGTGGTGATCCCCCGAGGAAAGCGGGGATCCCGGCGGTGCAGTGAGGACAGCTGCGCTCCCGATGGGATAACGGGACTCCCGGTGGTGGAAAGGGGAAGAGGCGCGAGAGAGCCTCGAGAGGCAGGAGGGACTGCCTGGGGGCAGTGGGGACAGCCCGGGGGCAGCGGGGTCCCGGTGGGGGGTCGGAGAGTGCGGGGACAGCAGGAGTCGGGAGATAAAGGGGACAGCAGGGACCAGGAGGCAGAAGGGACAGCAGAGCTGCCGGTGGGGTATCCGTGACCCCGGTGAGACAGCAGGGACTCGGTGAGGCGGAGGGGACAGAAAGGCAGCGGCAGGAACCGTGCCGGGGCGGCAGGGACAGCGCGGACAGCAGAGACCCGGATCGGACGGCAGGACCTCGGCAGCACACCGGGACACGGCGGGCAGAGGGGACGATAAGGGGCGGAGGGGACGGAGGGTCTCCGGCGAGCGGTAGGGACGGTTCTGGGCAGGCGGGACAGCGGGCACAGCCACGACCGCGGCAGGCGCGGGGCGGCGCGGCGGAGCCTCGGTGCGATAACGGGGCTCCGTGTCGACGACGACAACAGAGGGGACAAGCATGGGGCGGGGGTGACGGTCGGTCCCGGGGGGACCGCAGAGCCCCGGTGGGGCGGCGCTCGACCATACCCCCCAGTGGGGCGGAGGGAGGGCGGCGGCGCGGGGAACGGGAGCAGCGGCACTTTCACGAACTGTCCACGGGAGGCGGGAGAGGCGGCGGCGGCGGTG
>WBMZ01017956.1:0-20482 GCA_013400975.1 Atrichornis clamosus | reverse complement strand
TGGACGGGCGGTGACGGGAGCCCCGGGCGGCGATGGACGGGCGGTGACGGGAGCCTCGGGCGGCGATGAACGGGTCGGGGCGGCTGCCGGCGGGGCCCGCGGAGCAGCTGGGCGCGAACGGCAGCGGCCCCGCGGAGCTGCGGGAGGGCACCCACGCCGCCACGCTGGCCGCCTGCGCCTCCCTGCTGGCCCTCGTCTTCTGCCTGGGCTCCTACGGCAACCTCATCGTGCTCCTCTCCTTCTTCGACCCGGCCCTCCGGAAATTCCGCACCGACTTCGACTTCATGATCCTCAACCTCTCCTTCTGCGACCTCTTCATCTGCGGCGTGGCCGCCCCCATGTTCGCCTTCGTCCTCTTCTTCGGCCCGGCCCGCGGCGTGCCGGGCACCTTCTGCTTCACCTTCCACCTCACCAGCTCCGGCTTTATCATCGTGTCGCTGAAGACGGTGGCGGTGATCGCGCTGCACCGGCTGCGCATGGTGCTGGGCAAGCACCCGCACCGCGCCGCGTCCCCGCCCCGCACGCTGCTGCTCACGCTGCTGCTCTGGGCCGCCAGCTTCACCCTGGCCACGCTGGCCACGCTGCGCACCCGCGGCTCCCGCCGCTGCCTGCCCATGGCCAGCCTGGCCAGCGGCCAGGGCAAGGTCATCCTCTACCTCTACGTCACCGATTTCATCTGCTGCGTGGCCGTCGTGTCCGTGTCCTACGTGATGATCGCCCAGGCCTTGCGGAGGAACGCGCGGGCGAGGAAGTGCCCGCCCGCGGGGGCCGTGGGCGCCCCCGGGGCTCAGCCCTTCGCGGGGCCCGGGGCCGTGCCCGCCCTGTACAGGACCCAGAGCTGCACCAAGCCGCCCCCTGGGCACGCCAGGCTCGCCGGCCGCCTCCCGCTGGCCTCGGCCATCAACCTGGCCACGGCCAAGGACTCCAGGGCGGTGGTGACGTGCGTGGTCATCGTGCTCTCCGTGCTGGTGTGCTGCCTGCCCCTGGGCATCTCCTTGGTGCAGGATATGCTGTCCAGCAGCGGTGGCTTCGTTCTCTACCAGTTTGAGCTGTGTGGGTTTACCCTCATTTTTTTCAAATCGGGATTAAATCCCTTCATATATTCCCGCAACAGCGCCGGCCTGCGGAAACGCGTCCTGTGGTGCCTGCAGTACGTAGCCCTGGTCTTCTTCTGCTGTAAGCACAAGACGAGGCTTCGGGCTGTGGGCAAAGGCAGCCTGGAAGTCAACAGGAACAAGTCGTCCCACCACGAGACCAATTCAGCGTACGTGTTGTCCCCAAAACCTCAGAAGAAGGGTTTGGACCAGGCCTGCGGCGCCAGCCACTCCAAGGACAGCGTGCTGAGCCCCAAGGCGTCCGCGGGGCAGCAGCACTACGGCCAGAGCAGCTCCACGCCCATGAACACGCGGATCGAGCCCTACTACAGCGTGTACAACAGCAGCCCCTCGCCGGAGGTGAGCACCCCCAACAGCCTGCAGCCCGTGGGCTCCGCCTTCGCCTTCGCCAAGCCCTGCATCCCCGCGCTCCATCCCTCCGGCGGCGCGGGCCGGGACTGCGCCTCCGCGCCCGCCAGGCACATCCCGCTGCCCTCGCTGTAGCCTGGGCAAAGGCTTCTCCCACACAGCCGTTCCTGAGGGTCCCCTGCCGCGGCTTGGGGAAGAACTGCTCCAAACTCCACGGAACTACTGCCAGTGAATAAAAACGCCATTCCTGTTTGCGTTTGAAGCAAACGCGGAGCTGCCGCTTCCTGTGATGCACTCTGGAGTTTCTGTGGCCAGCCAGAAAAGGGGGATATTTTAGATTTGTCTTCGGAATTGTTACATGAAAGTGGGTTTGTTAGTAAATTTTACTGCTGGACAAGTTAAAGAAGAGTAAATGCCATAACTATGTGGTTCAGCCTGATATCCCCAGGTTGGACGGGGCTCGGAGCAACCTGGGATAGTGGAAGGTGTCCCTGTCCATGGCAGCCATGGGCTGGAACTAGATCATCTTTAAGTTCTCTTCCAACCCATTCTGCGATAAGGCAGAGTATTATAAATATCTTGTATTTTCAGGAAGGAAGAATTGGGGAGATGCTTGGTATTACTTGAGGTTAAACTCTTCCCTTTGCAGAAGGTTGGAAGAATCAGTGTTTTTCAGTAGTAACAAAAGTCCTTTCTATTCACGGGGTGAAGTCCTGGTTCCGTTGAGGTAAATGGCAAAATTTCCATGAACTCAGCTGAGGTTCAGGATTTCACTCTTGGCTTCTTGCAGTGGGACAAGGCTGTGCTTAGTCAGTGTTGTGTTTCCACTGGGGAGGGACTTTTGGGAAGTGTGGCACTGGAATAAACCTCTGCAGTATATATAGTAATATCTGCTGGGCATTTCTTTTAAGGATGGTGGTGTTATATATCCCAAAATACTTTAGAGATGTATTTCACATCTGATAGAAATAACCATGCAATACCTAATGATTTAATTATTTGAGGATGAAGGTAAATTTTGCAGTACTATGGGACTGATACACCAGAAGGAACAGAGTCACCTCTGGAATTCCCTAACTGTTGCTGCTTGCTCTTTTGTCCATGACTTTGTATAAACTGGGATTTGGCTATTCCTGACAGGTAGAACTGACAGCAGGTTAACATTTTTAAAACCAGAATGACAAGTTTTAGAGGTTTTGTTACAAAGTCTGACATCAGTTTGATTTAATCTTTCTGCTTAGAAATTTTGTCTGTTGGTCTATGCAGCGAGCAAAAAACAGAAGTTAAATATTTTTAAAGTAAATCCAACCATTTGTGTTGTCACGTGTTGTGGGAATTCCCTGGAAGACAGAACAACTTGGAGGCATTTAAATTCCTGGCAGTTCTTGCTCTAAGTGACCAAATCTCTTTCAAACAAGCAATCCCCTTTCAACCTCTGTGGACTTCAGCAGAGCCTCAGTATCTCCAGAACAATCATGCACAGGCTTTGGATGCCTTGCTAGAGGAAAATGCCACAGTGAGGGGAAGATGATTTGTTACTTCAGGAACAAGAAATGTCCACATCATTGCTGTCTGTGAGTTGTGGGTTCAGGCTTTTTGTTAACAAAACTGTTTCCAAGATTTTCCTGGATTTTGTTCTTTGGTTAACACTGAATATGAATTAATTTTGAGTAATTCAAACCAGCTTTCTTGCAATAAAACCAGTGTGAACAACTTTCTAATACAAATGTAAAATTGAAATTATTTCCATAAGTTTTTCTTTTTGCCCAGATTTTATTTTTTCCTCTAAGGGAATAACATGGAATAAAAGTACAACATCTCTTAAACTGCAGGAGGAACAAAAACAAGATTTAAGTTGTTAGTTGTCCTAAATAACTGTTTTCAGGGAGATTTATGATGTAGAAAATCGAGATTGAATTTTGAAAACAACTTTGCAGTGAATCATGAACTGAAATAATCAGATTTTTTATAAAATAATTGGTTTAGACTCTTCTGGAATATAACCTGTCTTTTTTTCCCTCAGCCCCTTCTATCAGAAACCTGCTGAGCACAGAACCAGTAAAGCGCCAGTAAAGGACCAGTAAAGAGTCACTGAGAGGTTAAAAAGCAGCGATCGGATTGAGAGGGAAGCAGCGGAATGTGGAGGTGGGAAATGTGTGGGAAGAGAGGAAGGGAGCAATGTGAGTGCTTTAGAAAGAAGAAAGCATAAGGAAGGTTATTAGAAAAACAGCTGATGAATTACTCAGGGCTCATTAATCTAATTAACAACTGACTTCTGGTTGTTTAAATGAACAAAAATATTTGAAATATTTTTATAGTTCACAGTCTTTTTAAGCCCCAGATCTCTGTAGTGATGAGAGTTGGCTTTTTCAGCTGCTGGCCTGCAGGACTGTGGGGTTTATCCTTCATATGTAAAACCTCAAAGCTGTTGAAATCATTTTGCTGAGGAAGGGTGGATTTGCATGGAATTCCAAGAGATCTCTGTACCTGGAGATGTTTATGTCCCCCCTTTTGGCAGCAAGCGGGTTGGTATTAATCTTATTTTGTCACAGCAGAGCTAATTCCTTTCCAGAGTCTGTTCCAAACACACAGACATTTGGCATTCCTGGATCTGGGACCTTCTGCTGGGAAGTTGTTTGGGTTTGCTCATCGTAGGAGCAAGTCCAGGTCATGCTATGCCAAATGATTTGTCCTCACCTGGTGTTTATTTTCTGTCACAGTCTGTTGATTTCCCTAGAGTGTGAATGCTAGATCAGCTGAATTTCGTTTATTTTTTCCCAAAGACAATAAATCAAATTATCAAGTGGCACCAGGTGAGGACAAGGGCCCTGCAGAGGTAGCACTGAATCCATCAGAAATGGGTCAAGGTGACTGTGTCAAGTGGACCTTTCCTAAGTCTAAGTAATAATGTACAGAAATTGCTTATTCTTCAGAGATTTGTGATTAAACAAAGCTCCCCCCAGTTATTTAACAGCAGAGACTGACACACTCAGCTGGTTCTTTTTGTGGTGTTGTGTTGTTTATTTTATTCTGTACTTAGAAAAGATTTTAAAGTCTCATCACTTCCCGCAGTCACTGAAACCAAGGGCTGTAGCAGTGTGGATTTGGCATCTCTCAGAGGGCTGAATTAAGCAAATCTGTAATCTTTTCTTGCTGAACCACAGAAAGGAGCTGCTAGCTGTGCACCAGCATGGTCTGTAGCTTTCTTACCTTCACATAGGCTGTGTTCCCACCTTGAGCTGTCCCAGAACCAGGAATCTTTACTGCAGTCAGGAACCATCCCTTCTCACTGCAAGCACCTCAAGAAGGCAGCGGGGACATGCAGCATGACCCGAGCTGTTCTTCCTTTCAGGTGACATCCACAGCACTTAGAGAGATGCTGGAAACAGCTGGAGAGATTCAAGTACCCAGGAGGAAAAGGCTGTTTTTGGCACTCGTGTCTAATCCCTCCGGGATCCCTCTATCAGATGGAATAACGGCCACGCTGCAGTGCCACAGGTAACCTCTCCTGGGACTGCTCCAGACAGACCCCTGGGCATCACAGCAGCCTTTGCAGGAGGTAAACACTTTTATTTGCCCACAGGCCTTCCAGTCACGACCCTCACAGTTCCCAGGGTCTCATTCCAGCTCATGCATTTCCTGAGCGGATCCGTTCTCCGCTCTCACGAGCGGCTCGTTGCTTGTTTTTAGGACGGCTCTCAGCTGGTGCCAGAACATCTTCTGCTTGTGTTCCTCAGGGCTCCACTTTAGGTAGGTTTTCCTTCTCAGCAGTTTCCTGAGTTTGCTGAACTTCTGTGGGACGCTGTGGGGTGGGAGATCTTCCAGCACGATCATGATGAGGGAATCCAGGTTCTCATTTAGGACCCGGTGTTCGGCAAAATACAGCTCGTACTGACACCAGCAGCTGTTCACAAAGCTGGGAGAGAGAACAAAAAGCACTTTGTGGCTGTTCTCGATGCAGTAAAAAATATTCCCAAGCACGGGATGCCCCGGTTTGAAATCCCTCTCGTGGTAACATATCCTGAACCCGTCATTTTCCAGCTTTTCCAGCAGGTTCTCCTTCGTCCAGCCGGCGTCGTGCTCACTGTAGGAGATGAAGGCGTCGTAGAGTTTGTTTTCTGGCCTCTTCTCGTACTGCTTCCTCTTGGCCATGCACCAGTACCAGCCCATCCTGAGGTACCAGGGCCCGTCCAGGCGCCAGCACAGCGCGGTGAGGGCCAGCACGGCCAGGCCGGCGGCGCCGGCTGTCACGGCCAGCTGGACACCCAGGGAGCAGCGCAGCAGCGACAGGCGGCTGCTCCCCACCGCACAGCCCCGGCGCTCCGGGGGGAAGCTGCACCTCGCCTCTCCCCCGCCCCTGATCTCCAGCTGCGGCCTGTGCATGTAGACGTTCACGAACCAGTAGGAGTCACAGGTACAGAAAAAGTGCTTCCCGTGGACAGCCAGAACCCTGAGGCTCGTCAGCGGGCCGAACGCGTCCTCCACGATGGTCGTGATGGCGTTGTCGCTGATGTCCAGCTCGAGCAGAGACGCTGGGAGAGAGCCACGCTGCAGAAAGGAGATCTTATTCCCTGATAAATTGAAGTATTCCAGCCCTGGGAGGGACTTCCCGAAGCGGTCGGGCAGCTCTGAGATCAGGTTGTGGCTGCTGTCCAGGCTGGCCAGCGCGGGAAGGTGGCCAGAGGGTTCCAGCCGCGTGATCAGGTTCCCAGAAACATTGAGGTGTTCCAGGTTCTCCAGGGCCTCGGTTAAGGACAACACCTTCAGCTTGTTTTTACTAATATCACAGGTTTTCAAGGCCGATGGGAAATACTCAGTGTGCACGGCCATAATTTTGTTGTTTTGAATCTTGAGTGTTGTTAAGTTGGAGAGGGATTTCAGAGTGGGGGGTATGGCTTTGATGTCGTTGTTGCTGATGTCGAGGTACTGCAGGGAAGGGGGGAAAGTGGGAAGTACAGAAATGTGGTTGCTGCTGAGGTCCAGAAATAGCAGCTCTTCCACTGTGTCAGCAAACCACTCCGGCAGTTCTACAATGGAGCAGTTGGACATTCCCAGGTGTTTCACTTTCCTGGGAAGGCTTTCAATGGGTGTCCCAGCCTCGTTCCTGACAAAGGAAATGGCGTTGATGTGTACAGTTCCGGGGGGAGGGACACACGTTGGAAGTGCATTCCCGCTTTCTGGAAATGCTGTGTAGATGAAGTGGTTTCCTTGAACATACATTTTTTCCAAGTTGAACAATTTCTTAGCAAAATTCCAGGGTATTTTACTGATGTTGGTGAAGGACAAATCAATTTCCCTGATGCTGGAAGGGACGCACAGCGTATCCAGGCTGTTGATGGGGTTGTTGCTGATGTTTAAAAACAAAAGCTGGTGGGATGGGAATTTACAGAAGGACTCAACATCCAGGATGTTGATGGTTAAATTGTTGAAACTGGCATCGACGGACAACGTGTTTGTCATTGGCAAGAACAGGACAAAGAGCGACAGAAGATCCATTTCCAGCTCGTTGTGACTGATGTCAAGCTCCAAAATCCTGTCCAGCTGAGCTTGGCAGAGATTCTCATCCAGTTTTAAGGTCAGCTCTTCCTGGGAGAGCTTGCTGTGGGACAGGTCGAGTGTCCCGTTGCTGGGTGTCCCACAGAGGCTGGGCTCTGCTGTGGCTGTCAGAGGGGCCACGGTGTTCCCCTCTCCCCTCCGAAGAAGATTTCCTGTGCTTCTCCTGAGCCTGGGGTGAAGGATTTGCAGGACAGACAAACGCCCGGAACGTGGCAGCTCCTGGGCAGGCACAGGAGCAGCCCCTGAGGATTTGCCAGAATTCTTGGAAAGCTGCAAAGACCCTGGAGCTTTTCCAGCGATTGAGAGCTCCAGGTGGGGTGGGAGATCTGACAGAAGCAGCTTCTCGTGGTTAAATGATAAATCCACAGAAACTAGGCTGAGCAGACCCTGGAATGCACCAGGCTCAACATCCCTGATCCTATTGTAGGAAAGGTCTAGAACTTCCAGAGTGTCAAAACCTTCCAAGTCTGCCTTGGTTATTTTTTCAATGACATTATGGGAGAAATTGAGAATTCTTGCTGTTTTTGGAGCTTGTGCTTCTGAGACAGAGGAGAGGTTTGAATAGGAGTAGTTATAAACCAGGAAGGCTGGAGGTGTTCCCTGTGTTAGGAATCCATGTGCTCCGTTGAATAAGAAAGGAATGAAGTAGAAATGAAGGCAACCAGGAAGGATCCTCATTCTGGAGAAAAGAAATGTCAAATCCATCATTATAATATGCTCTATGTTAATGAATACCCTTAAAAAATAATCCTAATTTACTTGCAAGTCCAGAAATTGTTTCATTAGTTGTATCCATGAATTCCTTTTTATCTACCAAAATAAAACACATCTTACTTCAGAGTAAGAGAGACAGAGAGGGAGTCAGAGAATGATCTGAAGGAGAGCACTATTGATTTGAGGTCGTGGTAGATAAAGTCTGAATTACTTTTTCTCTTTCCTCTCCCAGGCAGTCTCTGCACAATCTGAAATGCTCTCTTGGCTCCCTGGGACTCAGGTTTTGTGTCTCTCATCCTGGTGCATGACAACCAGGTAAGTCTGACCCATCCAAAACCTGTTCAGCCACTTCAGTGACACCCCAGGGAGCTCCACATAACTGTGTGACCATGGATCTTCCCCTGCTCGCAGCCCCTGGAGCTTTGCTCTGCCCAGGATTCACCGGTGACCATTTGCTTGGCTTTACCTGTCAGAGGGAGTTTTCTTGGAAGTAGGACACGGGTGGCTTGGCCGGGGCAGCCGGGAGAGGTCACTGCCCCCGCATTCCCAGTGCTGGGAGCGTCGCTGCCCGGCTCCGGTCCTGCCCCGGGTCCCGAGTCCCTGAGCCCGCTGCTCCAAGCCGTGTGTTTATTCCCTGGAAAGGCCGGTGCAGGGACAATCCCCCGCGTGAGGAACCTGTGTCACCACCGTGCCCTTCGCTGCCCGCCGGGCTGGGACCGCCAGGTCTAACTGAAGGGACACCGGTGACTTCCCAGCTGCGTCCGCCGGCCCCTGCGCTGCCCGCAGGACCCCCAGCCCACCCCACATCCCGCAGGAACAGCCGGCACAGGGGGCAGCACGGCACGAACCCCCGCGGCGTGAAAAGCATGGCGGGTGGATCCCACAGCTCGCTCTGCTTGCAGCCCCCCGTCCATCCCTCCGACCCCCGTTACCTGCTCTCCTCGGCGCTCCTCCCTGGCCGGGGCCTTCTGCTCCCTCCGGTGCCTTTTGTGGAGCTGGGAGCGGAGCGGGGGCGGGAGGGGGCACCCCCCGGGACCGCCCGGCCTCGCCCCCTGCCCTGAGGCCGGCGCGGGGAGGAGGAGGCTGTGCCGGACGTGATCCTCCCCGCCGAAAGCTGTCAGGTTTTCCCCAGCGTGCCGCTCTCCGTCGTTGCTCAAGCCCTACCCGAGGGGGAAGTGGAAGGTGGAAGTTGCTCGTTTAGTGCATCATGGTGTCGTCCCGAGGGTCTGCTCCTGCCTCGGCATCACAGGTGGGGGAGAACACTGAAAAGCAAAGTGCAGCAAGGAGTGCACGGGCGGGCCAGAGCTCCCCAGGGACAGACTGCACCGCTTGGGAGCAGGAATGCCGACGGAGCTTGGGGTGCCACTCCCAGGGAGACACGGAGCCAAGGATGGAGCAACACCGTGCTGCTGTGGTCGTGCTCTGTCAGAAACACCACAGCTAACGGGAAGAGAGCCAAAAGGATGGTCAGACAAGGCTGAACTTGGCTTCATTAACTCAACAATTCAGGTTACTTGTGCTGTTACCCCATGCTGATGATCAAAGTCACTCAAACTCCACGTAGCTATGAAATGACACCAACTAACTGTAGCTTCACCTTTGCCCCTCCCTCAAAATAATATAAAAACAGCTCCAGTGGAGAGGGAGGTCAGAGGAGAGGCCATCCCACATTCTGGGATCAATCGATGGGCCGAGCCCATCCCTGCCCCACAGGGACACCACTGGGCAAGAACCCTACTCTAAATGATTACCTGGAGCTTTCACTGGGGTCAGACCTTGCCTGTATATTTCAAATTTTTTTTCCCACTCTTTTGCAACCACCAGTGACTGGAAACTTGCCATAGCACAGAGGCCCCTCTGTCCAGCCCTGGGGGCTGGAAAACCCAAGGTGGTTTGTGCTGTATGTCTGGTCTGACCAGACACTTCCCTGCTGCAGCAGGTTCTGGGAATTGCCCTGCAGTCATCTGTTCTTCAGACAGATCCCGACCTGCTTTGGTGAGAGGGACAGCAGCTGGAATATGTCAGAGAAGATTTTTGCTCCTGCTTTCAGTGTGGGATGAGCCCTGTAGCTGGGCAGTTATCCAGCTAAGAACAGTGGTGCTGTTTGTGAACCTCGGGCTGTGCTTCCCTTTGGGAAGGTGGAGTAGCTACGTCCTAGCACAGGGACAAGCAAATTCCCAGGGAGAGTGAATCATGGCTGGAAGGGACAAAGTAAAATAGGCTGGGGTTTGGTACAAGCATAGTCACCCCGCCAACAGCAGTTCTGTGATTTATTTCATCCAACACCCTCTCTGTGTATTTATTTATTTATTTATTAAAAGCAAACTTTTATTTTGGGGATTGTGGAGGGAAGAGCAGGACACAAGAAAGGTCTGTGTGAGTGAGCAAGGGAAGTCCACACCATGTGGCTGAGAGCAGGACCAGTGATTTCATTCCCAAAACTGATCATCTGCCACTTGTTCTGTCTCTCTCTGCACGGATGGTCTTTTGTGCACCAGAAAAGTGATTTAAGGACAGAGGTCAGACCTCAGAGGAAATTCTCTTATTAAGGTGGGCCTGGATTTAGTGCTGGATGAAAATGGATATTTCTGGCCTGGGAGTGCACTTGTCTGAGTTCTACCTCCTCAGCTATAGAAGCAAACCTCCATCAGCTGTTGCTTGGGAAGGGATGGGAGAGGAGGGGGAGCAAAGCCTGTTCCTTGTCATGGTGGATGTGGGTGCTGGGGCAGCCTGGATGCCAGGCAGGAATAGCTGAGCCTGGAGTTTCCTGTGCCAGGGGAAGCAGAGGCTGAGGAACACAGCTTTGGCAACACAGTTTGCACACGCCATGGCAAAAGCTGCTGTGGGGGACACCAGGTGCTGGCTGTGGCTGCTGAGTCAGGGATGTGCTTCCCCCTCCCGCCAGGGAGGGAAGGGAGTTCCCTCCCGTGGGAGGAATTCTGGACATTCCCCAAAGCAACTATTCCTGGCTTGCCCTCTGATCTCAGCACCACCAGTGCGGGGTGTGCAGGAAGGGCTGGTGCGTTGTGTCCCCAGGGATGCTGAGGCAGCCCAGGGCTGGGTGGCTCCGGCCTTTCCTCAGGGCAGCCTTGATTCCAAATAAAACCGTTCCAAGGGATGGTGCAGCTCCGGAGCTGTAACAGGGGGATCCAGCCAGCCCCTTGCACCAGCAGCAGAAGGTAAAACATTTGAATCTTTTCTTACTCTCTGTTGGCTGCTGGGGACTGAGGGAGTGATGCCTCTGGCAGGCAGGACCAGGCACCTCCTGAGATTGGTCCAGTTCTAACTCTTCAGGACAATAAAAGAAGGGAGGTAAGGATCTGAAGCCTGGAGAACACTGGTTTTAATGTCTTCTTTCTAAAGGCTCCTGCATTAAAACGTAGGTAACTTTTTGCTTATTTAGCTAATGCTTCACAGGGAGGCTGGGAACGGGGGAATCCAGGTACAAGACTTTTCCAGGCGGGAAAAGAATCTATGTAGAAGATTCTTTTCCCTTTCCAGGTTCCTCTGTCACCTTGCTGGGCCTCAGAAATCGGGCTATGAGCAAGAGCAATGACTGTCAATTTAAATGCCAAATCATGCTGCTGTTTTGGTTTTCTGCTCCATGAGACACTAAAACAGTTGCAACAGTCCAGCAGGGGATATTTTGGGCAGCATTTGCCCACTCATCTGCCACATGGATGGCAGGGCTCTGCCTCACAGCCCTCAGAAATTCCTGTGCCTTGCACAAGGGCTTCAGAAAAGAGGAAATGTGGGGGGCACACGGAAGTGACCAACGGACACCGACCGGACACTGTTGCCACAGCCCCAGACATTCAAGGCTCTGCTGGGTGTTGGCCATTACAAACTTTTCTATTTGAAAACAACTCTTCAAAAAATGTCATGTAAATCTACTTCAGATCCTGCTGTCAGCAGTATTTCAACTCCCAGGTTACTTCCAGGAATGTCTCAACCTGCAGGGTAAAATCTTTGTGAGGCAGACACACCTACAGGGAACTGGATATGGTGGTAGGGAGGAGGTTCAGCAAAATAATGACATGAAGAGGAACCCTAGTGTTATATATAAATAAATACATGGAATGTCCTGGGGAAGCAGCCCAGAAATAGCTGTTGAAGAGGGGTAAGGTACAGTGACAGGAGAACACAGTTCCCAACACTCAAGTGAGGTAATGCCGGTGTCTGGACAAAGCAGAACAGTAGAAAACCCATGAGTGCTGTTGTGGCTCCTGGGCAGGAAGTGCTGGCTTCACCTTTTCCTTCTGCTGGCAGCTCAACTCCTCCCTTGCAGCTTCAGGTACTACTGTGCCTCTTTTGAGTTTCTGCCTTTATGCTGGTGAGGGTGGGACGTGTCACACACGAGTCAAGCAGGAAGTGCAAGACAAGGTTTTAATCATTAAAAGTTTATCAATAAGCTCTTATATACACATAGTTATACACAAAGTGGTTCTCGAGTCCCTCAGCTTGGAGAGCTGTGCTGGTGAGGCCTCTGTCAGCTCACACTGTTCCCATGGGAATGCCAGGATTTGGCCTGCCTTGGGGGCTTCGCTGTCCTCAGCTGGGCACGGAGAGGAGCCCGTATTCATCTGCTGTATCCAGGATTTTACAGATGACTGGAGACTCCACCTGGAACAGAGAGACCAAACCGTGAACTCAGCACTGCAGGAATCTTGGGAAGAGTCACTGGGAGGAAGGGGCCACCTTAAACATACCCCTGGAGCTGTGCTGTGCTCCCTGGCCCTGTTGTCAGGAATGTCTTTACGTACCCCAAGGATGTATTGGCAAGAGTGAGGCTCCAGCATGTAAATGGTCACAGCATGAGGGGAGTCAGACTCTTTACATCTGAAAACAGAGGAGAAATTGGGGGGTTGGAAGGCAGTGAGCACCAAGTAACGCCTGTATTTCACTGCTGTCCGCAGTCATTGCCTTCTGAGCTTTGTGACAACAGCAGCAGCCTTCCCCTGACGCAGGAAACAGACACAAAACATCACTTTGTAAAAGTTCACTTACTTCAACTTCACAGTCACCTGCCTTGGCTTGTCTGTCAAGTCACACACATCTCCATTTCCATAGAAATGAGACACCATCCTGCCACAAAAGATCAGAATAGAAGAGTTTGGAAGTATTAAGGACAATTTTTAAGCAGGCTGCTCCGTGGTGCGATCCAGCACCTCATCACTGGTCAAGTATTTAACATGCAAAGAAACAGTAACAAATATTATACTATTATATAAATATTGTATTTTTACAGATAGTAATAGGTTGTACTGCAGTTACTGCAGAAGAAAGTGGTTGTTCAGTGTTGAGAGATTTTTCTGTGTCACATCCCAAGGGCTGAATCACTTATTTGTGATGTTGCCTGGGGCTAAATCTGAACGTGCTGCTGTGGGGACTTTATCTGTTCCTAAGCCGAATTTCCCAGAGCTGGGCCCTGTGTCCCAGGGGTGAGGGCAGAGCAGGGCCTGGGTGGTACCTGACTGTCTGGGTGCCGTCCTCTCGCAGGTAGAAGGTCCTGGCCGCGTTCTTCCTCGACCACTCAATGTGCTCCTCCTTGCTCCACGTCCCCACCACCACTGAGGTCTTGCCACTTTCCTTATCCTAAAAAAGGAAGAGCTGGTCATCACACCGTGTGCACAGGATTGTGTTTTCTTCCTGGGGACTGGAAGGAGCTGAGGAATCTGAACACACCTCGTGGTACTGGTGAACGTATTTGCCGTAGCAGAATTCGTATTTCCACCAGCCAACGCCCTGGGGGGAGGTACAACCTCAGGGTTAGAAAGAACAAAACAGAACCCCTAAAGCAAACAGAACACCCCAAAACAACCTCATCCTTTGCCCTCCAGACCCCCAACCAGCTATTTGAGCTGTAAAACTCCAGATCTATTAGTTCATGAGAATCCTTCGTGGCTAGTTCTGTTACCTACTTTCATTTCAATGTCTGCTCAAATAAATTGAATTTCAACAGAAAAGTTCAAGATAAAAACTAAACAAATACATAAACCAGGATGTGCAACTAAGGAGCAGCTGTTCATTCCACGCAGCTTTGTGGCTCACCCCATGGAAGCAGTAGGAACCACTAAGGAATTCCTTGATGAGCTGCTCATCAGTCAGTTTGGAGATGTGGGTTGTTCCCACTGTTAACAGCTGGTGGCTTCCAACAGCCACAGGCTTGTGAATGGAAGAGAATTTCTCTTCTTTTGTTGAAGGCATTTCTTCCTGAAATTAAAGGATACAATTAAGTCCCCTGCAAAGTCTTACAAATTATATGAAGCTACTGAACACTGAGTCAAGTTGGCTGTTCTGGCCAGTTTTAGCTAAAAGAAAATTCCAGTCAAAACCTTCACACATTTGGGAACTACAGGCTGCAAAGGCTACAAAATTTTAAATTAGTAGCCCACACTTGCTTTGTTTTCCTTTCAAATACGGTGAGTTACAGATGGTTTCAACAAATTTAAATACTAATGAAAGACTGCCACCATCTTACAAAACGTGTTAAAGATGGAAAGTAGAGATTTTTCTATTTAAAATAAAACAAATCCTACCTCCTTAACCCTCCTGAAAGGCATCTTGAGCATTTCCTGCTGTTTCTCCAGCTGCTCCAGGTTGTGGGGTTTAAGTGGGGATCCTGGCAGGGACTGGCAGAAGATGTCGTTCACAGGGGAAGCCCTGAACCTGCCCAGCAAGGTAAGAACGTGTTACACCTTCCAGTGCAGAGATCAGTTCAGTGCTCTGCCTTCCTGAGGGGATCTGCTGCTGCCCAGGTAGTGCAGGTGCATCCCTGGATGGGATCCAGGTGTACAGGGAAAGCCCTGGAGGCTGAGGCACTGCTCGGGGCTGCTTCGGGAACACACGGCAGGAAAAAAGGGCATTGAACTTGAAATTTGGGTTGTGATCCCTCTGGTGCACTGGGCAGCATTCCCAGGCTGCCACCTCCACCTTCCCTTATTTACTAAGTGATGTAAGGGGGAGAATGATAATCCTGTGTTTATTTTAAGTGTTTCCTGCTGGAGGCCAGGAACCCTTCCATGCCTTCCATGCAGCAGCTCTGGATTTTATTCCTATCAAGCTACAGAACGATTTGCCTATGCACTTCCTTTATTCTTTTCTACTGCTACAGAGGCTTAAAAGACTCACAGAGTAAACAGGTAACAGAGTGACCAGGTAACAGATGACCAACCCATCTACGTGAGAAAATGGACAGTGGATACTGAACTTTTAACAAGAACAGCACTTAGTTACTGCCAGGTGTTCATAAAAGGCAGGATTTGGCTTTTAGACTTCATGGCCTGTTTCAGATCAGTGATTAAATGTTCACTTGTCCCAGCATCTGTGCAAATCCAGGAATCCTGTCCATTATCCCCACCTCGTTTGTCTGGCATATTCCCCTTGCAGTTCCTTTTACAGCCCTTGGAAGGTTCAAGAACTTATGGGGATCCCTCAGATACATGGCACAGTTCAGGGAAGGGGAGGAAAAAAGAATCCTACACTTGATGTTTGGAAAGTAACACTGAAACTGTGAATTCTCCATAGGAAAAATGGCCTCTAGAGAGCTCCCCATGTTGGGAGAAGCTAAAATCGAGGTTCGGGTGAGAAAATCAAGATTCTGGAGAACACACCTTTGGTTTTACAGACTTTTGAAGTCTGTGTACACACGTGGTATCTGCACTCTTCAAATACCTTGAAGATGATCCCTTGAGATCTAGAAATCACAAAGCAAGAGGAGACAGAAGTGTTCTGAGCACTGTACCTGTATTTTGGGTGGTTGCAGAGCAGTGGGGTCAGGATCACCACCTCATATTCACAGGTGGTCACTTCTGCTACTGAGAGGATCTCGTGCTTGGCCTCGGGGTGGCAGATGTACATCACTGTGCTGGACCTGGGCAGGTTCTGCCTCAGGCTGCAGGGAGTGCCATTGCCCATCTCCACGGGGTAGTAGGGGGTCATCTGCCCTTCTATGTTTTTTGTAGGTATCTAAGTGAGAGAAAGCAACAGGTCATAACCACAGGAAAGCTCCTGAGACTCCCCTCAAATGAAAATGTTACTCCTGTGTGCAGAGCCAGCGTTACTGGGTTAAAATCACTGTTTCTGCAACATCCAGACCTGTCCTGGTGTTCACCCAGTAGCCAAGGAGAGGCTCAGCCAGGCTCTTCACCTGCAGCACCAGGTCCTGAGGAATCCAAAACACCCCTGGCAAAGTCACCCTGGTACCTGCACTCACCTCCCAGCATTCCCAGCCCGGGCTGTTCCTTATCCAGAGTATCCCACACCAAGTTAATGGTGTACACAAAGTAAATCCCACTTTGTCACACCTTTAACTCAGCTCCCTTCAGCTTTGTTCCTTCATGTTTCATCCAGCTGCCACTTCAAGACATTAATTCCCTAAAGGGCTGAAGTCCCTCTCCTGGCTCCTATCTTAGAAGGGGCTGGAGTTCCCAGGTTCCCGAAGTTCTGTTTAGGCCAGAACCCACAAAGTGACCCTTTTTTTACCCATCTTGCCTGAGCTACTGAAGGATTTCAGTGCACAACAGATGGGGCTCTGTGCTAAAAGACAGAGGTGCCCTCTGGGGTCAGGGCACTCCAGGGATCCGAGACCCTTCTGTCCCTCACCTGCTCTGGCTTTCAAGCCACGTCACCCTGTCACAGGCCACTGACTCCTCCCAGAAACTGCTCCATCATGAGGGAAGACATTCACGAGATTACAGAGCAGACATGCCCTTTCCTGATAAGAAATTCCAGGAAATCCAGACATTGCAAGTGCATCATAAATACTGTCCCAAAATGAGAAAGTAAAAGACTTCATTTCCTCTGAAGCTGAAGGAAAAAAGCTACACTGCAAAACACCTCATTTCCTTGGCTTTCCAAGAGGCACAGCTGCCACTGCCACTGGAACAGGCCATGTTCTGCCCCCAGCCAACCTCCAAAATTCTCCCCAGGGCTGGATATTGCTGAGATCACTGCACAGCCACCACTCGGGGCTATTCCAAAGGTCACAGACACAAAATCTTCATTTCAGCAGGAAAATGAAGGAGAACTGGCAATAAGGTCAAACCTGCTCTCACTAATTCCAAACTCCAACGTGCCTCAGGTATTCCCATTGCCTTGACACAGAATTAGTGACTCAGTTGAGTTTTGGGGCCTGAACAAGTGGAGAAGTTCTCTAAGGGCAAAGGGAAGCATAGAGCTTTATGGGATGGGTCAGCAAGTCAGCTCCACCTCTTAGGGATTTTGTGCTGTAGGGCTTTGTTAAGTCTAAGTAAGTGATTTGAGTAGCAAAACTAAATAAATTTTCTGATAACTAAAAGCAAGAAAAGTGCAGCTCAGGAACAGTTTCATTTCTCAATCAGTCTCATCAGGACTAATTACATCATCTCATCAATATTGTATTTTTACAGAAGAAATTCTTCCCTGTGAGGGTGCTGAGGCCCTGGCACAGGGTGCCCAGAGAAGCTGTGGCTGCCCCATCCCTGGAAGTGTCCAAGGCCAGGTTGGATGGGGCTTGGAGCAACCTGGGATAGTGGGAGATGTCCCTGCCCATGGCAGGGGGTGGGACTGGATATTTTTGTCTCTTCCAACCCAAACCCTTCTGGGATTCTATAATCATATATGAATTGCCTCCAGTATTGATGGCAAAAGTTAAAATAGACATTGTTCACTTGCCTCTTTTGCACTGTCTTTGGAATTTTCCTTCTCTTCTTGATCTAGGGAATAATTAAGAATGAGTAAGTTTGTGCACTTGAAATAAAATGAGATTTTACACAGAGAAGCTTGTCTGGTTCATGTATTTGCTGGTGCTTTATCCACTGCCAAGAGCCACTTGCAGGTGCAAAAGAGGGAAGAAAGGAAATAACCCCTGATCTGAGGCCCAGAGCAAAACAAGAGTCAGCATCGTCTTAAAACAACCTGGAGTTGGCAGGACAGGCCAGATCCAGCCCTGAGAGCACAGGCAGGGCTGGAGAACACGTCCCTGCAGCTATTTTGGAAGGCTGGGAATTGGACAGGAGACAGGCAGGTGCTTTGGAAGGAACGGGAGTTGCCAGGCAGGAATCAGGGAAAGGACACAATCTGCCACCTAAGCAGGAAGGACAGAGGGACAACAGCCTGACAGACTGAGCTGTGATGACCTGAGGTGCCATCACACATCACTTCAGCTTCCAGCCCCACAAAATTGGAAACCTGAACAACATTCTGTGTTCTGTGCAGCAGCACCAGGCCCCTCTGCACAGGCTGCCACCCACTCTCACAGACAGGCCAAGCCAGGCAGGTTCTGAACTCCTCATCCTTTCCAGGACTGGTACCTAACTGAGGGCTGCAGCCAGGGATCCAGGGATGGGATTAACAGCACTAAATCCCCTCCAAAAGACTGCAGCGTTCCAGTTAATCACTCTTAGGAAAACACTGGTGCTCACTTTTTACACGCTAGCCTAGATTTAAACAAAACCCCCAGTCCAGATGATGTTTTTCTGTTCTTTCCATCAACCCTCGTGAATGAACACTTAGTCTGTGAATTTTGAAGACTTCTTTGAACTAATTTACAGGCAAAAAGTGCTCCAAAAATCAGTTATTCTAAACTGCTCTTTGAGTCTAGGCCTCAGCGACCTCATTTCCACCAAAGTCCCACTTCAGGCACTTGAGAATTTCTGAAGATCTGTGCCAGGGTCCCTTAAAAATGCTCTCAAACTGTTCAAGGATCAAATCTACCTGCAAAGGTAAATGTTTGTGTTTGCAGACTCTGTTTTATTAGAGAGCAGCAGAGTCCAAGGTGTGCTATGTGCTCTGCCCCTGCTCACAGTCTGAAAGACACTTCTTCCCACCCAAAAAAAAAGGGTGTATCGCCGAAGCCTGGATTGTCATTTATTGCTTCCATGTCTTATATCCTGTGTTTTCCTTCCTGACACTAATTATTGCAGATTAGTGCAGCTGATGAATTAGCACAGCAAAACTGACAGGACGGATGCAAGGAGAGGTGCCAAAAAATTAACAGAAAACAATATATTTTGTAAAAAAACGTAATTAATATACAAAATTCTACTCTATTGCATTGGGAATCAGTTTTCTACAGGAATAATTAAACCCCAAACAATTCATTAACATCAGCAAAATAAAATAATCTCAAACACACCTGGTTCTGACAATGGGTTCTTCATTATCATATTCCCCAGATAGTATTCCTGGATGTTTATCTTCTGCAATCAAAAGAAGGTAAAGCAAACCTCAGCAACCACCTTCCAAGGTTCTTCAGGGAATTCAAGTCCTCTGGAGGAGTTCAGCAGGAACATGCCAGAGGGGAAGGGGGCTGTGAGCAGCCTACCTGCCCCGTTTCCTTCTCCTCGTGGTACTGACGGATGTGTTTTCCGTGGCAGACCTCGTAAGTCCAGTAAGATTCAATCTTGAAAATAAAATACATTTTTAAAATTATGTTTGGATACATTTAGGCACCACAAACTCCCAAATGTTGGCTTTTGCAGCATGAAATACCATTAAGTGCTGAGGCAAACAAGAGCATAGCAAGTGCTCTCAGTGTTGTCCAAACACAGCAGGTAAAACTTCCTTGACTTTCGCACAGATAAAACAGAGAAATTAAATAAAAAATAATACTAATTTTTAAAATTCCATGTGTTTCAACTGCTACCATAGCAACCCACTTATCTGAATCCTGACATCTTCAATCACACAGAATTTTATCAGCAATGTTAAGGCATAAAGCTGTAAAGATCTTGTTTCAGAATGTGTTGGTACCTTATTTATTACCCTAAACCTTGACACGGACTGGACTGTAACATTTTAATTAGTATTTCATTAAGAACACTGAAGTAACATACTCTATAGGAACAGCTGCTTTGCTTGAAGAGAGGTTCCAGCAGTTCCCCTGGAGTAGGACCTTTGTAGTCCTTTTCTTCTTCCTGGAACAGAAGGATATTTCACAATGTTAAAAACGACATTGCAAAGACTCACCTAGAGCTTATACTTACAAAGTAAATGGCCTGGACTCACCTCGTTGCCACTGGCTATCAATGGCAGGAGACACTTGTACTTCTCTTTATCCACAGTGGTCATGATGATGTAATTGTCCTCTTTGTACAGGACACCCGTCGTCGGCTGAGGAAACAACCAACCCACGGATCAGCCAGGCACGACTGTTTTAATGCTACTCGTCAGAAATACCCCTGAATTCCTGCGTGGTGCTCCACAGTATTTCCTGGGATTTAACTGTACCACAAGACTGGGTTTGGGTGGTTAAGCTGGCTGGGAGTTCGCTTTGAACCTTCTACCTCCAGCCACATCCCTGATCCTCTGCAGGTCCCCGATCCCCTCCAGATTCCCGCGCCACTCCCCGCTCCCCTCACACCTGCGTACCCATTTCCCGCTCCTATAAAGACCTTTATTGCACGCCCCCAGCCCCAGCCATTCCTTCACCCCCAGCCCTCCCCATGCTGCTGGCAGAACAGAATCCCCTAGGATTCTCCCGGCTGCCGGGCTCCCTCGGGAGCTGGAGGAGACCCACCCAAGCCCCCCTGTGTGGCGGGAAGGCTCAAACGCCCCGTCCGGGCGGCGCGGGCTCCAGGGCCCGCCCCGGCCGTGAGGGTCCCCCCGGCCCGGCGCGGTACCGACCAGGCTGAGCTCGGTGCCGGGCCAGTTCACCCTGAACGGGATGTCATCGCTGAGCTGCGGCAGCGCCCGGCCGCCCTCGGCCACCGCCGCCACGGCCGCCAGGAGCCCGCAGAGCAGCGCCGGGGCCGGGCAGGGCGGCCGGA
>WBMZ01017942.1:0-18506 GCA_013400975.1 Atrichornis clamosus | reverse complement strand
AGCGGCGGCGGCGGCTGGACGGGCCCGGGGCGCCGCCATGGAGAGCGCGAACCAGGGTACGGGCCGGGGCCGGGCGGGGAGCTGCGCCTCGGGCCTCGGACACCTTGTGGCGGGGGGATCGCGGGCACGGGGGGGTCCCGGGGACGGGGATCGGGAGACGCCGCTGCTGTGATGGGGGACACGGCCCCGGGGCTGGGAGCGGCCGGGGGTCGCTCCGCGGGCCGCGGCTCCGCTCCCCGCGCCGGGCCTCGTCCCCACCCCCGGTGCCGGGCTCAGGAGCTGTTCTGGCCGCGGAATGCCCGGTGCTGCGGTCGGTTCCGAGCGATGCTCGTGGAGGAAACTCCACCGGAGGTTTCTCTTCCCTTTCTCGGCGCAGCCCCTTCCCGCAGCTCTCGCACCCCCCGCCCTGCTTTGCATAACGCGCCTCGCCTGCCGCCTGCTTATTCAGTGCCCTCTGCTCCTTGTCTGCGACAGATATCAACCTTAACTCTCCCAACAAAGGTCTGCTGGCGGATGCCATGACAGATGTTCCCGTGGATAACGCGGCCCGGGGCGCTGCGCCCGAGGGATTGACTCTGGCCGAGGAGGAGGAGCTGAGAGCCGAGCTCGCCAAGGTAACGGGGGGCTAGGTTTGTCCGTGTGTGCCCCGCTTGTGTTCTGCTGGGAAGGAACAAACAGGAGCCACAGGAGCAGGACTGGTTGTTTTGTTGTTGGGAGTTGTTTTTTGGATTTTAATTTTGTAGTGTTACCTTTGGGTCTCTGAGCTAATTGTTGAAATGCACAAAGCTGGCAGGTACTTCAAACACTGCGGTGTTTTGTTTGCTCTTTCCCAGAACAACCTAATTTAGAGCTCTAAGGAAATAAGTGGCTTTTGATGCTGTGAGCTCAGTGTTGGAATTTAGCTCAATTTGAAGCGACAAAATGCTTTAGGCAAATGCTAAGCTAAAGAAAGCTGTTTTTTCTTAGGAAACTGAAACATTGGAGCACTTAATGGGCTTTTCTTCCTACCTTTTTCTCTTAAATATTTATTACACTTTGCAGGCAACTGTTTTTGGTGCCTCTATATGCTTTCGAAGAGCTGAGAGTTTGCAATGTAACATCCTAAAGTTTGAGCACCTTTTGGGGTTGGAAGATCAGTTTATAAACTCTGTCTGAAACCAGGCTGAAGATAATTGCAACTGTTTCTCTCTCATCCTTTCCTTCATTTGGGAATCTAGTGGTGGTCCTTTGACTTGGCAGGTTTTGGCAAGGGAGGACTTTGCTGCTCTGAGTGGTCACACAGGGCTTGCTGAGCTGCAGTTAAAGAAGTCGTAATGAACCCACTCTGCCTGGAAACAGCTCCAGATCACATTGAAAGTGTCGTAAGAAAGATCTCTGAGGAAAAACTCTTTAATGACATCAGAGGAAAAGATTCATAAAATAAAATCTTAGTTAAAAAGGTTTGGCAACTGAATCATGTCTGCTGTTGAAATTACAACATGAGGAATGGGTTCTGTTAATCTCTATACCTTTAAGTCACCAGTCCAGTGACTTGTATGGATATTTTTCCAGATGAAGTCTGATCTGTAGGCCTCCCATTCCAACACAGTTCATGTTGAGTTGAATTATTCTGCCCCTGATGTTCTTTCCAATTTTTAAAATTCATGTCAATGAAATATTGCTAGTTTTGAGGGAGGTAGAAAGTTGGTTTCATTTCCAGAATTTTACTAAACTGTGGTTTAAGACAAACCTCTGCCTCTCTCTAAGGTTGAAGAAGAAATTGGTACTCTCAGGCAAGTTCTGGCTGCAAAAGAGAGGCACTGTGGAGAGCTGAAGAGGAAGCTGGGTCTGACTCCCTTGGATGGGCTAAAGCAAAACCTGTCCAAAAGCTGGCATGATGTCCAAGTCTCCAACGCGTAAGTGTTGCTTGTGATGCACCTGTGTCTAAATAGGATGGGACTCTGTATGACACTTCCCAGCAGTGTATTCCAGAGCTCTTTCTAGTGGCTGGAGGTTTTTCCTCTGATGGGTATGTGAAGTAAAAGGCACTTAAAAAAATACCATTGCTATTTTATGTCTGCGTAAACTGAACTTTCATGTCTGTGATCCAGATAAATTGTTGCTGGATGCTCTTTGCCGTGGTGTTAAAGGTCTGGGTCACCACTTAGTGGCCCAGTTCGCCTATTTCTGCCCATTCTTTGAGGCATAGGCAGCTGCTGCCTTGTTCTGAACTCAGGCTTAAAGAGAAGTGCAAGCAGTTTCACAGCTGTGCTGCAAGTGCCGGTTCAGAAGCATTCCCTGGGTCATACAGCCTGAATTAAAAGCCTGCACTTCCTAGGAAAAAAATCTGTGCTACTAGTGTGCACTACCAGAGTCATCTCGTTCTAACTATGTGAATGGAGACTGACTGTTCCTGAACAGGCATTAAGGGTTTGGTCACTGCTGTGACCAAAAGGAGAGTTCAGGAGCTAAGTTTGACCCTGCACTGGGTGTCAGGGACTCTGGGTACCCATAGAGGCATCGTTCAGGCTAAAAAGTCTCCTCTAACTTAACTGGGATTTGGAGTTACTGACAGTGATACTGTGGAGCAGATCATTGAGCTGTTCATCTTGTTGTTTATTCTTTCCCTTTTCCTCATCTTCCCTTCTCTGTCCCTGCCCTATTTCTGTTATTCCTTTGTCACTGAAATATGTGTCGTTGTCTCCTAAAAAATGAATATTAAAGTTATATTCATTAACACTTTCTGTTTCTAGTTATGTGAAAACATCTGAGAAACTTGGAGAGTGGAATGACAAAGTGACACAGTCTGACTTGTGAGTGCCTTGGGCTCCTCAGCATCACCTCCTTGTTCCTTGCTGCCTTCCCTGATTTGTGCTGCTCCTTGTTCTCCCAGGCATGAGGGCTTGGTTAGGAGCTGGAGGCGTGGGGAAGCAGGATTGTTACTTCCAGTACGCCTGGCTTCCAGCTAGAAACATCCCTCAGTTGTAGAGGAGATGAGTAAATGTTACTGCCATCATCTCTCTCACGGTCTTGCTATTGCAGAAGAAAAATTCCAATCAGTTACCAGACCACATTTTGTAGAAAAAAAAGGAGGGGACAAAAATTTAACCACAATTTCCCTTCAGCTGCTAATTGGTAGGTTAGTCTGTTAATAACAGATGTCTTATTAGTGAACCTCTATCTTTACTGTGAAACTATTTCTCTTCTCATCATCGGATATGGTAGGAATCAGTTTGACTGTTGCCTTTCTGCACGAGCACCTGGGAGAGAAGGGGCTGGAGGTGCTTCCCTGTAGCTGAAAGTAGAGGCTGTGCAGGTGCCAGTGTGTTCATGAGCTTCTGAATCTCCCGCATTGATGTGTGAACCTTTTCCCTGTGTCAGCACTAGAAAGCCAGGAATTTTAATCTTTGCTGTGTATCCGAGCAGGTGACAAACGCGGGCAAAGATCATCTGGCTGCTTTTGCTTCTGGAATATATTCTTTAATTATATTAGACCTCCATTCATGTTAGGCATGAATCATTGGCTCCTGCTGCATAGCTGAACCTAGGGAGCCCTTGAGTGTTGTTTGCACTCAAGTTTTCCCCCCTCTGTTGTGTGTTGAAGGAGATGATTATTTAGCTGAGAGGAAAATGTGGATTGGGAGCATCGCATCATTAGGCAAGGTGGCAGGGATCTAACTGGGGCAAGTGAATTCTGGGTGATAAGAACCGCCTTTGAGCACTTCTGTGTGCTCTCTGAGCTGGGAGCAGCCACTAGCTGTAGTGTGTGTGTGTTCTGTACCTCCAGTGGAACTTCTCACAACCCCTAAGGTACTGGTTTGTGTGTAGAGAAACATGATTTCTAGAGATTAGAAAAACAAAAATTTAATTGTTTGTCTAGGTTGTGCTGTATTGGTAAAATTCAGCTTTGGGTGTGGCAGTGATTTTTTTGGCCTTGAGCTCAGTTCACTGCTCTGCTTTTAACACAGGGCTGCCACAGAACATGTAGGAAGGGAACAAAGTCTTTCAGTTCCTGACACCTTTTAAACTGCAGGCTTTGTTTCTTTGTGCTCAGTGTTTGAACATGCTTAAACAAAAGAAACTGGGGCTTGGGTGTCTCTTGCCTCTCAAACAGCTCTTTCCTTCTGGCTGTACCAGAGAGGCTGAAGCTGTTGTCAGAGAAATAAAGCCTCTGATACTGTAAGTGTAAAGAGTCACTAATAATTTGGAAAGCATCTGTAGTGAATCTTGGAGCTGTCTCTAACCTCAGTTGTGTTTGTAGATATCTTTCAGCCAGCAGCACACTGGAGGACTGGAATGAAAAATTAACTCAATCAGAAGCGTGAGTGTCTTAACCTTCAGCCTTAACAAATGCTTTCCTGACAGTCTGCTGCCACTAACTGTGCTGTGCCCCTGCCCCCAGTTCTCTGCTTTCACTAGATCTACTTAGGCATTTATCTTTCCTAGCTTTTACTTTTTTAACTCAATAAATGCCTCTTCTGGGAGAGGGAGCTTTTCCTCAGGTCAGTATCCAAGTGATACTCTACAAATGCCTGCCTGCTCTCAGGAACTGGCATAGATGGGACCTGTGTGCCACACGTTACACCTTCAGCTGAGAAGCTGTGGAATAGCCAGACTGACTTTCTTGTTGCCCCAACGTGGTCTGCAGGGAGCAGGAGTTTTGCTTTCTGCTGTGGTACCTGATGAGAACAAATAGAGCCGTAGTGTCCAGGGCAGCTTCCTGTCATGTTGGGGCCACAAATAGACTCAAACAGCTTAAACCTCACAGCTGTTCTACTCCAGTTGTTGGCTGCAAAGCTCTCTTAGACATGCTTTTACTAAATGTCTGAAATTAAATTCTCACCTGGACTGAATTATGGAAGGATATTGTGGAAGTTGGCCTTTGTCCTTCTCACTGCGCCTTTCCCACAGTATGTAGGGCAATCCCTTACAGTGCTGCAGTGAGAGCGGGTAGGTTGTGTCATTATTTTCTGAGCTGATTTAAACGGTGGGGAAGTTAGGTCTTAGGTGTGAGCCAGCTTTTCCTGTTCTCTGGAGTGGATATGAAATGCAGTCCTTGGAGCTGGCTGGTTATCAGCAGCATGTGTGAGTGGACGGTTTTCTTCCTAAGATGGGTGTAAGAGGAGCAGAGATAAAAAGTAGGAGTAGCAGAAAAAACTTTGAAGTATGCAGGTCTACTTTCAACTGTGTTTTCTAGATTAAGAAGCTGTAAACTGTCACTATTTCACTTGCTAAGTAGAGTGACCTTGGTTTTTGTGCTTGCTGACAGTGACTGACTCCAGCGGTGTTTAATCAGAGTCCCTCCGTGGGTGTGCCTGCTAGAATAGAAAACTTCTGGTTGTATCTGTTTCCTTGTACTTCATAAGCACCAGAAATGTGGCGGAAATGTGCTTTTGTGGAGCACTTAGGGCCTGAATAGCTGTGGCAGGTTAGTTTTCCTGCTTGCTTTGGCACTAGACAGTGACAATTGGTGCTGGCAAGGTGGAGGCTAATTGAGATGGAGAGGTCAGGGGGATTGAAAGATTCCAGCACTGTTTCAGAAAACAATCAGAATTTCTACTTCTCTGTCTAAAGTTCAGTGAGTGCGAAGAGTCAAGTTCAAGAAGTCTAAGGATGAGGTCTTTTTCATATGTTTGGGGTTTTTTTTATGCAAATGCATCGTCTTTCTGTTTCAGAGCTGCTCTGCAGGGTAGTTAACAAGGCTCCTGACTGAACTGGGAATGGGCCTGATTCCTGACCTCATGGTGCTTTAGTGTGCTGTGGAATTTCCTGGTGTTTGCCGTTCCTGACCACAGACTTGCCCTCTGCAAGCAGTACATAAACAGGGCAAAACCCATCCCAGTCTGTTCCTAGACCCAGTTTTCACTGTAACCAGAATGTGAGATGACTTACATGGTTTGTGTCTTTAGCCAGACAGCTCAAATGGTGATTGCTGGATAAAAGCAAGTGAGAGGAAGCTGGTGTTAATGGATAAAGGAGGATTTGAGGGTGCAGATTTCACTCCTTCCTGTCGGGGTTTATAGGAGAGGGGTGCAATGAAATGTTGGAATACCACGGATTGAACAGCACAGGGCAGAGATCATTCCAGCAGCTTCTGCTGCAGCCGATTGCCTGCGAGTAAAGTGGGGTATTAGCGAGAGCTTATATTTATTACTCCCAGATTTGGATTATTCCATTGTGCTTTGTGCTGGTGCTAAGGGAAGAGAGTGCTTGTGAATTTACACCCATGGAAAACCTGGCTGTGGCACTTGCAGAAGAGTTGCAACTTCTAGGTCAGGGCTGGGCGTAGTTAAATTGCATTAAAGTCTTGTTTAAGCTGATCCCTGGCTGTCGCGGATGCAGCTCCACATGTGTGTCTGGTGGCAGTTCTGGGTTACAGAGCTGCTCATCTCCCTGTGCTTCCCTGGCTCTGCCTCCTGCCTGGCAGCAGTGAAGTGTGTACGTGTGTGTGGGAGCTGTGGATGAAGGACTAGGCTGGCCATCTGATCCAGCTGCTGCTTTCTTGTGCTTCCAAGTTTATATTAATCCAGATTGTTTCCTTGATCTGGATTGCTGTGCTAGCACAAGCTGTTGTGCTGGAGGAAGGAGCACACTCAGACAGAAGCAGCCAGCATCCGAGTGCTCCATCTTCAGTTATATTAAGAATTCGGTTGTCAGGTGTGGAAAATACAATTGGAAAATCTGTGGCCTTTATCTGCTGAAGGTGGGCATAATACCTGGAGTTTTTCGGTGTGCGTGGTGTGATGGTGTCCTCTGAGGCTGTAAACCATTCCTCAGTGCTGAGCTCTGAGTGCCCGGCAGACCTGGAGTCAGCACTGCATACTTTGGTGAGCACGAGGTCTTCGATACTTGTTAGGCAGCTGTAAATCAAATCCCATGACAGGGCTCAGCCAGGGAGGAGCCTGGCTGCTGAAGGCAGGGATTGAGATCCTCCTCAGACCAGTGGTTGCAATAGGAAGGCAATCCCTGTGTAAGATCAAGCAGCCTTGGTGCTGATCAGTTCACTCCTAAGTTGTGCTGGGGTGCAGAAGATTGTGCTGTGCAGGGGCAATGTTGAGGCCTTGCTGTTGGGGCATGCTCAGGTTCTCTTGGAGTCACTGACTTCAAGAGGAATTGGTCTGAAAAATGTGTAGGTTATAGGAGTTGTCTTTCAGGAGCAGGAAGAGGGAAGGAAGAGCTGGTGCAGTTTTGCCCTGTTCTGCCTACGTCTCGTGTGCGTTCGTGATCCAGAAATACTTGGCTGTGATCTTAAAAAAAAACCAAACCAAAAAACCAACATGTCATAATTGGAATTGCTCAAATCCAGTTTGGGTGGTGTGGTGCTGTCCATGCACTTCTGTGTGGAGAGAAGGAGATGTGACTAAGTCATCTGTCACGGTGGTGTTTGTAGCCAGGGGAGCTCAGGCATGAGAGAACATCAGGCTGTTTATAATGCCCTTCTTCTAAATGTCCACACCAGGCAAAAAAATAATTTGAAGCTGAAATATTTTGAATAAGAAAAGCTTAAGATGTTGAACTTGTTTTCCAGCCTGAGACTTTTCTTTGTAGTCTGAAGAATGACATAAATCTAGATGTTAATCATTAACTGTAGAATAGTTTAGAGAGAATGAATTAATGAAAGTGACTCAAAGAATCTTTGTTCCTGAGATTAGTCTCATCTGAAGGAAACAAAGGTTCTCAAGTGTCTCCAGCTCAGGTATAAACTCAAATAATCAGCTGACAAATAAAAGCTGTCAGACATCTTACCTACTGTGGTTAATGGTAACTGATAGGAAACTTCTCTACCAATTTATTTCTAAACTGCTGTTGTAGAGATAATGCTGATACCTGCATTTCTTTTTTATATGGTGATGATGGTCCTGCTTCTTGCCCCTTTCCTCCAAAACATAACACCACAACGAATGCTATGACTTCCTCAAGGCTGCAGGGATAAAGTATGGAATAGATTCCTAGATTTATTTTCTCCAGGACACCAAAATGTGGCTACAATGCTGTGGTGTTAGAGCTTCTACGTGGAAAATTGATTTTGCTCTGTTTTTTCTGCAAATGTTTATCGGATTTAAGAACATGTGTTCTAAAGTGTAAGGTGAGTGTATGGAAAGGTTAATCCTACACTTCCTGCTTTTGTAAAACTTCAAATATTTTATATATGCAAGTCTGGAAGTGGCTCTTTCAGTGAAGTCAGTGCAGCTCACTAACCCAGCTTCTTTCCTTTAATTCGGGGTCTTTTTTCAAATTGGGGGGGCACCTTCAGATCCAACCTGTTAGTTCAATTTATGATTTTTTTTCCATTTAGTTATAAGAAGACCCAGGAAACCCTTTCCCAGGCGGGACAGAAGACTTCAGCAGCTCTTTCCAATGTAGGTTCTGTTATCAGCAGGAAGCTTGGTGACATGAGGTAAGATTTCTGGTTTGCACTCCGGTGCTTTGATCTTGGTTTCAAACAGGAATGGGACTTTAGACAATAACTAGGCTTTTTTCCATTTTTCTGCTTAGTTGGCTGCACGTTGCTGTTGATGGACTGCCACCTTCTGCGTGGCCCTGTGCATTGTAGTTTAGGACAGATTGAACACTTATTGGAGACTTACTGAGGGGTTAAGCCTGTTCTAAGGCATTTTAGTTTGGTTTGGTTTAGGAGAACTGACCAAACATTTTTAGCAGCCATTGCCCTTTTACTGTAATGTGGATTCACTGCAGCTTTTATGTCATATGTAAGAAATTAGTATTAAAATTTCCCTTTTCCATTCCTTTCTGGATTATGCAGGTGTGTTTTCTCAGTGTAACTGCTTTGGATTAGAGAGGGGTCATCCCTCCTGTGCTCTGTTATGATTAAAAACAAAAAAGGCAAAGTCTGTTTGCTGCATTCCATGTGGTTTCAAGCCCCGGGTGTTGACATTCCATGGAGAAGGGCAGCATGTCTTCCAGGCACAGTTATGTCATGTTGGTTGGAAAACAATCAATGGATTCAGAAGATTATGACAACGTTAAGAATTTGTTGCTGTGGTTGGTGGTTATCTCCATTCCTTAAGAAGATGACCACTGAAGTAATTGCAAATTGAAACCTCTCCAAACTGGGAAGAGGGGCTGGTTCCCCTGGCTGAGATTCGTGTTCTGTGAGTTTCTCAGCTGCACAAAACTCGAGGTTAGAACTGCCGATTTAGCTGCTCTTCAGAACTTTGAGCTAAAGATTTCTTCCCCACCAATGGCAACATCCACGTTTTTCATGCAGAATCCCTTGACCATGTTTTTCTTGGAATTGTGATTTAGTTCTGGGTGTACAGCCTGTCTAGGTTACTAAGGAGGGATTTTTAGAGCTTGTATTTAACGTGCTGTATCAGACCTTGGATTGAATGGGTAGCTGTCATTCTTTGTAGGGAATTTCCTATTCCACTGTGGCTGGGAGTATCCGAGTGGTAAGAACTTGCTGGCCTCTGATCACATAGTACTGATTTACTCTGGTTCTTTCCTCAGTGAGTTAGTTACTGTGTTCCTGGAGGGTATTTTTTGGTGTTTTCAGTAGCTCACATCTCTGAATTTGGCAGAGGACTAGCTGGCTTCCTACCCTTTCCAGCATTCAAGTTGTAACTTTTCTTTCCTGGAAACTCCCTAGTCTGCTGGAAGGAGACTGTCATGTAATCACAGCAGAGTACAAACACTGGCACAAGATGTGGTGGGAACATATTTTGCCAAACTGATAAGTAAATTTGGGGCCTGGCTTCTGCAGTCTGGCCAGGCTGTTGCAGGAAAGGGATGGGAACTGTGCTTTTCTGGGATCAAATGGGGAACTCCTAAACCAGGGTTGCCACCAGCAGAAGCTGTTTTGACAGGCTTGGCCCTGCCTGTTGTTCAGCTGGGAGAATGCAGGTCCTGCAGCTGCAGAAGTGTTTGTGCCAGCCCAGGGGCTGATGATGGAGCGAGGGGATACTGGGGTGCTGTCCTGGTGTCAGAGCTGGCCTGGCACAGTCACTGTGACAACTGGCTGTTTAATTAGCTGGCCTAGGCTTGAGCCAGGCCTGTGCAGCAATGGTTTTGCTCAGCTTCAACATCTGCATTCCTTTTTATAGCTAATACCTTGGGTGAGGTGTTTATATGAAATAGAGGCAGCTTCTGTCTTATCACTTGGGGAATTCCTGCCAAAGTTATTTCAGCAGGATTTGTATATGTGGCCCTGTGGGGGAACACAGTAATGATTTTTTTTTAAGACTTTCAGTTTTTCCCTGCATATATAAACAGACTTCTATCTCCTGTACTGCATCCAAGCCTTCCTATTTCTGATTCTGAAGAAGGTTTAACTCTGAGCATAAGGTTTTGCAGGAACTGTCCCACTTCTCACCCTTGCCAGGTGAATCTCTGGTGTTCTGATATGTGATCAGAGCCGAGGAGGAGTGAAGTCTGTTGTATTGCTGTGATCACTGCTCTGAATGGGTGGGATGATCTCTGTTCCCAGAGAATCTCTGTTACAGGCCTTGGAGCCTACACTGACCTCCATTACTGTACTCTGGCTTTTTCCTTCTTACACTACAAATTCACTTGTAAAGCGAGTTTATTTTCCAGCACTGGAAGTGTTGAGATAACAGAAGGGATTTCCTTGTTTAGTCAGCCTTCACTGGTTGATAAATGCAAGGAAGGCCTGATGAATGGGACAGAGCCTCCAATGCACTGAGGGCGTAGGCCTAATTCCATTAAGATTCCATTAAAAATGCTTGGACCAAATTGCTATTAAATACAAAAAACATGTCCCTGGGTTAAATCTTTAGAGTTTCTGTATTCTGATCAAAATAATTTTGGTGTGTGGATTGTAAATTTGGGAAGTTTATGCTGTTACTGTGTGCTCACTGCACTAATGCTCTTCTGGATTGCTTTGAGGGGAGAAAATGTACCTTAGTGGGTGGGATTTTTTCAAATCTTGGCCAGTTCAGATTTTTCTGTTATCTCCACCTACAGTTAAAAAGTAAATTGGCTTTTAGACATTCTGTTCCTGCATTTTACTGATTCCAGTAAACTGCAAAATTGAAGTGTTCTCTTTTTTGTTGCTTTGTGAGTTTGTGTCCACCAATGCACTTCATGTTACCTGATGAAGTTTGCTGCTGTACATAATGCTACAAGCAAATTCATTATTAAATGTTAGCCTGAACCCAAAAGTGCCTGCAGATTTTGGAATTAGGTAAACTTTCAATCCTTATGGAAGGAGGAAAAGGGTTAGTGTTAGGTCCAGGCCCAGATACTGAACAAGGAACCAGTGCTTGTGGCATTCTGTATGGGGCAGCATGGTGCATGGATGTGTTATCTGTGTTGTTCTCCTTTAAGCAAGAGTAAGTAGAAAGTTAATTTCTTTCACATGCAAAGGCAGCATTTCAAGGAGTCTGCCCTGCCAAAGAGCTGACTTGGATGTATGGGGAAGTGAAACCACAAAGCCCAACATCTTCGCTCTGGCTGTCAGGAAAAGCCCTTGTACTCCTTGCCAAGTACTTCACATCCAGCTTGCCATGGCTGCTTCCTGCTGCAGAGACAAAAATTATATTTAAGTGGAATAAAACACTGCTCTGGCAGGAGAAGCTTCTTTAGAGCATCCTGGTAATTTTACTAATAGAAGGAAATCCTGGTCTGTTGTTTCTGACTGCTGAGATGCTCCTGCATTGCAAAATCCCAGCCTAAAAATGGGCAACCAGGTTATGGGGTAAACATGATACCTTTAATCTTACCTTTATTAGGCTGAAATGCATTTGTTCTCTGAGCTGTAACTTTGAGATTTGCAGGCTTGGCAAGACAATGTGCAGGTATCCATTGCAGGTTGCCCTTACACAACTGCTCACCAGAAGTCTGAGCAATGCTGTCTTTGTATGAGAGACCGCAGGGAAATGGGGGAAGGAGGTATCTCTACCAATATAGCTGGTGCTTAGTAAAGCCTTCAGTTTAGAAAAGAAAAAAGCTTAAAAAAAAGCATGTGAAAAGCAATGGATGGGGGTAGGTAAAATGTTTTGGTTTGCTGTTGCACATCTACTCCTTCCCCTCCCCAGCTGGGCTCAGAGTTGATGTAGGTGCTGTTACTGCTCTTTGAGAAGCAAGTTGTCTTGAGTTCATGAAAAGCATTTTTTTTACTTGCTTCTGTGATTTATTTTGAGGGGCTTCCTCCTGCGTAGTTGACTTTGCTGTCCCATGATTCTGTGTTCAATGTTTAGCTCTGCATAAGTTTCTGACCATTCCTTCCTTTTTCTCTCTGCTGCCCGTGGCCTCTCCCAGGGCTCACTCCATCTCACATTCCCTTAGGTAAGGTACTCTTCAAGGCTCTAAAAGAGCATTTGTTTCTGTGCCAGGCCCTTGCAGACCTTAAAGGGGAAGCTGGTTATTTAAGCCTTGCCTGCTCTTTTGACACAGATTGAGAAATCTACCACAAACCAATGCCCTGGGACTGACTTCTGTATCACAGTTGCAGTTAAATACTGAGTGTCCTGTGTCTGGAAAACTAAATTCTGGGCTGCAGTGTTAAATAAGGGGGAGAGAGGGCTTTTACCACTTGGGTTGTCCACAGCAGCCTGTGTGTGGACAGTGAGTGCTTCAGACACGGGGTTAGGCTGCTTTTGCACAGTCAGTGTCAAATTGTCATTAACTTTTTCCTCCTTGTTCTGAATGCTTCCGAGCAGCGGCTACTCCATCCGCCACTCGATAAGTATGCCAGCCATGAGGTAACGTAGCACATGCCTGTGTCTCCTGAGTGGGGCTGGGGGGAGGACAGCTGCCTCCATCACTGCTGGGGGGTTTCTTCTGACTTGTACAGCTGGCTCCCTCCTCGAGCAGACCCTGCTCCAAGCATGGCCTGCAGTTTGACTGTTTAAAGGGTTTTTTAACCCAGTATCTCATTAGCACCTGTGTTGTTCTTGGACAGTGTTGCACCTGTACCAAAGTCTGGTTGAGGTTTGCAGCTTTCAGGGGTCCCTGAAGGGCAGGATTACAGTTCTCTCACAATGTATGGCCATTGCTGATACCGTGGTGAATCCTAACTGGAACCCACTTCTTGGCCTTCCCTCATGGTGCCTTAGGTGGTCATCTCCTTGCAGGAGAAATGCCTGCCAGGGCTGGACAAGGCCCACAGAAGTCTCTCTGTTCATCCTCATTCCAGATCAACAGAGGTTATTTTATAGCTGCAAATATAAAGCAATTCCTTGGAACAAAAATAACTGAGATGAGGCGAGTCATCTCCCAGCGCTCCCACAGCCTGGCCCGGGGGAGCAGCTCTATGAGTAATTGCCTGGTCTGGAAGCTCAGTACAGAGCACTCCCTGAAATCCTTCACCAGAGAAGCAGCTTGTTGGGTTGTCAAACAATTGACCTGGTTTTCTTTGCTAGAAATATGAAATGCTCTGATTAATTTATTACACTGTGGTTTTTGTGAGCATTTCCTGATGCAAATGATCACTCCTGTAGAAATGAAACTGCTGATAGGTGCAGGTACATGGCCCTTCCCCTTCCTTCCCACGGGATGTGATACAGGAAACTGAAGCCTTTGTTTTAAACCTTTCTCAGCTTTCCCTTTCCACTATTTAAAACAATACGTTTTTATTTGGAAGTCTTGTAAAACTAAGAGCTGGTTTCTTCTCTACTTACCATGCCTTGATTCCTCAGTGAACTAGGACTTGTTTCCCTCAACATTTTAGTTTGAGCAATTGAGTGGATTCCACATAGTATAAATGTTTTCCTTCAGAGTTTGTATGTTGTGTTCTTGCCTGGTGTGCCTGAGAGATTTGTGCCAAAGGCTGTGAGGAGCTGGAAGTGTTGTGGGTGCTGTTGTGCTGCAGGGGAAGAGCCACAGAGCCCAGTCACCCTGAGCCATTTGATATGGTTAAGAACAAACTTGTCTTGATTTGTTGTTGTTTTTTTTCCTCTCTTCTTTCTTCAAGGAATTCTGCAACCTTCAAGTCCTTTGAAGATAGAGTTGGGACCATAAAGGTAACAGTCTGCTTTGTCTTGTAAACACACAGTGTGAAGCCTCGTGCAGAAACTTTAATTTCTGCAATGTTTTTCTTGTAGACTAGTAATCGGGCAAATGGCCTCTCAGATATGTGAAGTCTTGGCTACAGTAGGTGACCTCGACAAGGGGGAATTGACTTGGTATTCCCAGTGCTGCTTTCTTGTTGTCCTCATTCTCTTCTCTCCTTCCAGTCCAGAGTGGTGGGCAGCAGGGAAAACAGCACTGACGGCCTCCACTCTCCCTCTGGAGCTGGGGACAAGCCTCCACAAGACAACGCTCCCTTCTAGACCTGGATGTGGCTTCGCACGGCTGTGCACAACTGGAAGAGCCCCCTCCCTCCCAAACCTTCACCACAGCAACAACATGAGAATCCGAGAATGGGCTGAGAGCCAGTCTGGAGAGATCCATCCTTCATTCATAGACACTGCTGCTGGATCCAAGTCAAATAAAGAGAATGCAAAGTTTTGTACACAAATAATATTTTACACTAAAGTTTGTAGATTAAATGTATCACTGCTGTCCTTTTGGGAGAGCGTGTAAGCTGGAGTTTCCTTAAAGTAGCTCAGAAATGCCACTGCTGTAGATGAAAACAGTTTTCCTTTGTCTGACATAGCTTGGAGCAGATACATGGCCCTGAGCAGTATGAGGAGGGCAGTAACTGGAGAAGCCAAGTGCATGGCCACCTTAATTTCAGCTTCTGGCTCTGTTCTCTGTGTGGGCTACTCTGGGAGCTCCCAGGCTTCTCCTGTTGCTGTTTTCTCTGGCTCTCATCAGACCAGTCGGGTAAGTGGGGTAAACAGTTGGGGTTTTTTTCTGGGCTCCCAAAAGGTAAACTTCACTTAGCAGCTGCCTCGTTGTTACACTAATGCTCTAGCTTTAACAAAACTAAGAATCTTTATTTTTAAATGCAATGAACTTTAAAGAAATAAAGCTTAAAAACAAACAAAAAAAGCTTTGGCATCATATTAGGGCGATGCTCCCTTGGACTCTGAAGCTGAATTGCAAGCCTTACATCACTTATGCTTTACTTGTTTATGATTTATTTTGTGTAGAGAAGACTGCAAGAGTTCTAAAGCTGGTTGTTGAGCACTGGAGTTTTGCATCATGCAGTCGTAGCAGCATGTTTATAAAGCCAGTTCTTGTGTTAAATTCAGTGGTGCACTCTGTTTCCCGAGTGTATGAAACTTGCTTCTCCCTTCTCAGCTTATGCCTTCGTTCATGGAGGAGGAATTTCTGAAGGCTGGAATATGGATACCATTGGAGGGACTCTGCTCTGCTCTCAGAGGGCTCCTCCAGCTGGTACATCTGGCTGTGACTGGACAGGTTTCTCAGCTGAAAGCCCCAGCTCTAATTTTTGGTTTACAAAACTGGCAGAGAGTCACTGAGCTCACCCAGTCCCCCAGGGGCTGGATGTTTTGCTCTTTTGATGTCCAACTTCATTGCTCAGGAGCTGACAAATTCCAAGGTTTCTCCTAGAGGCCTGATTCTAGGCTAGGTGCCTCCACGTAGTAATACCTAGAGTGAGCAATTCTGTGCCTTAGAGGCGAAGTGGGACTTACTCAGGTCTTTAAACTTATGTATATATCTGGGTAGTTTTAGTGGTTTATCACCCAGGAGGGACTGAACTGTCTCTGACCCTTTAGAGAAGCAAGTTTTGACACTGATTTGATTAATCTCCATTTCCCCTACCCCTGCTCCCCTCCCTCTGCAGACCTGGGGACACGGGATGAAGCGTTAGTGGGCAGATGTACTAGGCCGTAGGTGGAGTGTAGAGTATCGTTCACGGGCACTCCTTGTTTGACTGGAATTGGCCTCCCCGTGAGGAGCGGAGCCAGTGAAACGAGGACTGCAGGAGCTTGGGTATGGAACTGTTTCTCTTTAAGATGAAGACTGAGGAAACTTGTCAATAAAGGATTCCTTTGGGAGAAAATGGGGTGAATGTCGTTGTCTTGTTCTAACAGCACTGAAATCCTCTCTTGGGTGTGTGTTATGAACTCATCAGGTAGATAGCAACACCCTGCAGCGGCCTGAGGTGAGAAACAACTGAAATATTCCATCCTATCCCTCTGGCTTGTCCATCTGCTCTCCAGATGCTTTCTCATGAAGGAATGCACTAAATAATATTTACAGCCCGATGTTTCCTTTTCAAAATGCTGGACTCAGTTCCCAAGCTGGTTCCTGAGCCGTGCCTGTGCTCTGGGCTGGGGAAGTGCAAACTCCATCACCGGTGCTGCAGGTGAACCTTGAGCTTCCTGGTGCCATTTTCCTGGGAGCGTGGGACTGCAGTCACAGCGGTGACCTTGGCAGTGGGAGCTGAGGCTGGAGAAACTTCCAATGTGGAAAAGCTGCAGTGTGGTGCTGGCGTGGCTTGACGGGGTGATACCTCAGGGAATCAGTCGCCTCCCTGGAAGCTCTGGCAGTCAAACAGCACAGCATGAGAAGAGCAGGGGACGGGTGGCTGGAGCTGGGAGCTGGTCTCTCCATGTTTAAAAGGGCAGTGAAGAGCAGGCAAATAGATTGTGAGAGAGGCCAGCAGAGATCCTCAGTGTGCTGTTTTCAGAGGAAGGATGCCTGGCTAGGCTTGAGGCACCTGCTTGGTCGTGAGGGTTTGGGTTTGGTTTTGTGGGGTTTGGGTGTTTGTTTTGAAGGTTGGTGGGGGGCAGTTCCTACATCACTTCATTAGGTAAAACTACATCTCTGCAACTGGGGACAAAGGGGTTGGTATGAGACCTGATCCTGGAGTAGATGCACTGCTGGGAGTGCCCAGGCTGTGATGAGGGGAAGGCAGATCACTCCATCCCACGAAGTGGGAACAAGCAGATAAACAGCAGAATCGAAAAGTAACTAACTGCAGAAAGCAGGAAGGAGCCACTCTTCCCTGCTGGCACCCTGTCCCGACCCTCAGCCAAAACCACGGCAAGTGTTTCTTGAGGAATTTGACTTTTATGCTCTGAGAGGGGTTGCACAACTACTCCAGCAGCGGGCGCCTGTGCTCATCCCGGCCGAGTGGGCAGTGTCCACAGCCAAGTGCCGGCCCCGGGCTGCCGGTCTGGACCCATTTGCTGTGCCCCTGTGGGTGCTGGCGTGGGCTCAGAATCTCTTCTTGGATGCAGACTCCGTGCAAGATCCAAGGTCAGCAAGTAGCTGGTATTTTGGAGGGGGAAAGGTCCTAAAAGTCCTCTGGAGCATCGGTGTCAGAGCTGGCCCGGGGATGGAGCTGGCGCAAAGACAGGGTGCGGGTGCGTGAATCATGGCGATGACTCTGTCGGCAAATGGCATCCATCATCGTTCATCTCTTTAAAACGTGAGTCAGAGGCAGCAGACGGGAAAGGCCATTAGAGCCGCACGGAGAGGCCACACACCAGCAGGGCCGTGCCGGAGCGATGGGAAGGATAACTGAGCGAGTGTCCCCACACTGGCACTGGGGTCACCACTCCAGGGTCAGCCGCTCCAGGATGCACTGGATGGGTGGAGTCGTGCTTTTACCCAACACTGGGAAACAGCCATGTTCCCTAGGGAACAGCCAGGAGCGCCAGGAAACTTGAGCAACTGGGAAAAACAGACTCATGAGCTTCAAAAACCCTCTTTTGCTCTAATTTTAAGCACTTGTTTATTCACGAAAGGGAACTGGCTCTGCACGGAGCTCCTGGGGACCCCAAGGGCCGGTGGGGGCTGCGTGGGTGGGTGGCAGGATGGGATCCTTGGAACCGGATCAGGGCGTGAAGGTGCTGCCCAAATCGTGCGTGGAACCGAGGTTCGGTGTGCGGGCAGTGAGCTGGACAGCACCCAGAGGCAGTGACCCCCCCAGGCCGGCGGCTCACGGGTGATGTGCTGGGGATGTCCCTTCTGCCGCTGTAGCCCCCAGCCCCACTGCAGCCCCAGCCTCCGGCTCCTCCACTGCCCCCGGCCTGACTGCAGCCCCTGTGCCTCTGCCCCCAGCCCCGCAGATCTCCGAGTCACAGTCCCCGGCTCCTGTACCACCCCACTGCCTCCTGTGGTGGGTCACAGCCCCCGGCCCCTGTACCGCGGTCATCAACTGCTGGGAGGAATTGCAGCCCGCGGCCCCACTGATCCTTGTGCCGCAGCCGTCAGATCCACCGCAGCCCTCCGCTCTTGCACCACAGTCTCCGGCTCCTTTGGTGGGTCGCAGTCTCCGCCCCCTGTACCGCAGCCCCCGGTCCCGCCGCAGCCCCAGTCTCGCTATCACTGTCCCCGCTCGGTCGCGGCAGGAGCACGGGAAGTGCGGCGAGCGAGGCTCACTTATAACGCTCCCTGGTGGTCTAGTGGTTAGGATTCGGCGCTCTCACCGCCGCGGCCCGGGTTCGATTCCCGGTCAGGGAAGCTGCTTTTTTGCCGCGCTCATCCCACTTTTCCACCTTCCCCCCCGCCCCCATTCCCATCGGGATCCCCCCGCGCGCTCCCGCCCCTCCCGGCGCTGCGGCCGCGTGCCCGCGCGCGCGCGGCGGGGGCGCTGCGTGCCGTAGACACGCATGCGCAGTGCGCCGGCGCCGCCCCCTCCCGTGGCCGGGTCCCGGTCGGTGTCTGGCGGCGGCGGCGGCACC